>JAXQQM020093002.1:0-22227 GCA_034641835.2 Pinus albicaulis
ACATTTCATGTCAGTCTTTGGCTTCCATTGCTTCTAAATTTTGCATCTTATTATGGATGTCTTCATGGATGGTTAAATGGAAGGATTTTGGAGGCTCATGAGCATGATGGTGGTATCAATTTCAACCTGGAGGGCCTTGACCTCCTCCATTGTCCCTTCAGCTTCTCACACACTACTTGTACATGATGGATAACTAGAGGGGGTGTTTCTCAATGAAACTACAAACCTGGTTATGAATTGAAGAATAAAAAATAAAGCATTGCAAAGATATTCAAGATCTAAGTTGGCAGATTTATAATTAATACCACTATAATAATCAAACCACTCTGAAATAACTTTGCAACCAAACCAAAAAAATACCATAATAAAAGAACACTTGAATTTCCATTTCATAGTGTATTGTAGAGCCCATGTCCAAATTCTTTTCTTGATGACCACCCGTGAATTCTCAAGGAAAAAACCAGAGACAAAGCAATAAATAGGTACAAAATTCTAGAATGAAATCTCAACTAAATCAATGAAAGGTCCTCTACCACTCCCAAAAAATTGCACACTAACATTGTATTTATCATTGTTCCAAACGAAGGCCCAGGCTACAATCCCTCTTATACTTTCAACAATAGACTTAGCGTACCATCATACAAGCCGAATGTTCAATCAAGACACATTCGCAAATCCATAAATACTGGTAGGGAGGGTGCCACAAAAAAAGGAATGCCTCCCTATAATACTAAAAGAAAATACCCAAGTAAAAATTTGATTGATATACTCATCTCGAGAAATATGACTTTTACTATCAAACCTAATTAAAGACCCAATTATAGAGTTGGATGTCCTAGAAAGTATAAAACCAATGGCACAATATATCCTCTCAAAAAGACTCTAGATAGACACAGAGGTAGTGGTTGACATAAAATGAAACCCCCTCTTAGCACTAAAATCCAAACCAATTTAACCCCACGTGCCACCCTTTCAGTTTTTATTCTAAGCAATAAGTAAATTTATATTTACAAAACTAGCAACAAAACCCCTCTTAGCATGTTTCATTTTAATTCCTGACATATTTGTATAGCTAAAAATCTAATAGGGTTAGAATTACGATGAAAAGGATGAGATGTGGCTTCTAATTATAGGCAGTTCTAGTTCATCGATAAGTTGAAAAAACTAAGAACTAATGCAACCCCCTAATAATAAGATTGTATTGGAAAACCTATTTTCGCCCCTGGACTGATGTCCTTATTCCGCCAGGTATACATTTACGTTATGTCATGAATTTATTTATCCATAATAAACTCTCCACCTATCCTACATCTTTTAGGTTCGAAGGAAAACCCAAAGTTCTACTAGCAGAGGCAGGGGACCGACAAACTCCCAAACTAACAATCGACAAAAATTTCCCTTCATACCTCGATATTAGAATTTAGCCTCTTCAAGATGTTTCCAAACCAATTTAATTCACATGAAATTCCATTCATGGGGGTTTTCATGCCACCCCCTATTCTCAGCATAATTGTAGTTTTTAGGATGGAAGACACAGATGCCTATATCACTACCATTGTCTTCTCCCACTCTCATCGGGGATATAAATAATATTTTCTAGTTTTCAAAGTCTTAAATAATAATAATAATAATAATAATAATAATAATAATGTATTTTTGTTTGTTAGGAATTTGCAAAGCCATATAAATTAAATGCTTGATAGATTTTAATAGGCATCAATTCATGATAGGTATAAAAACACTTCATTAAATATTTCACATTTCCCAGAGTAAAAAATCATAAAAATTAACTAAATTGTGACTTTATTTTAATTTATTATCATTAATTTTAAAAGTAATCAATATATGAGTTAAACATATATACATTCAAAAGAATGTGTAAATTTTTTTTCAACTATATAGATTCCTCTTACTTTACTATGGAAATTATTAACCTTTAATAACACCATGGTTTATCAATATCACATGTCCAAAAAGCTAGAACTCATATTATTTAAGACATGTTCATATGCCATTTTTATCATTTATACATGTTCATATGACATTTTTATAATTAACTAATTTAATTAAAAGGGAAAAAAGAGCATAAATACTTTTAAGATAAATCTCAAACCTTAATATGTCATTACGATTAAAAATATTCTTAAAAAAATTCATGAAAATTAAATCTCTAACACCCACTTAATAATCATTAATAATTAAATAAATTTTTTATAAAAATTCCAAAAAAAATTGATATAATAAATACTTGTAACATTATTACCTGATTTCTAAAGATACATGTCATATAAATATTGCTTTATGAATAATGTTGGTAGATATTATGTGTTGTATGGAAATAGAAATAACTATAAATATGGTAGTTGAAATTTGCATATGTAGATTGTTAGTTTGAGGTAATGGATTTTCCGAATTTATCCTATTTATGTTGTTTCAAAGATGTTTCGAACCCACAACTATAATTATAAAATAGATAATATTTATAATAAATAATATATAATAAAAAATATACATGTTAATATCATTTTATTTATTTTTACATTTATTTTAATAAATAAATAAATTATTTTTAATTCATATTAGAAATGAAAACAAAATTAATTAGAGAATCATTTCCTTATTTATTGACTTGAGTTCTAAGTTATAAAGATACATATCATATAAATATTGTTTTATGAATAATGTTTGTAGATATTATGTATAGTATCAAAATAACAATAATTATGAATATTGGATTATAATTAAAATAAGTAACATTTATGGTAAATGATGTTATAGGTTAATATCATATTATTTAATTTTAAATTTATTTAACTAAATAAATAAATATTTTATTTAGTTTTTCAATAAAATTTATATGTTTAAAAAATATATATATCTTCCATTAATATAAAAATAAATCTCCACGTTATATTTTAATATATAAATAATTAAATATATTTTAAAATAATTAAATGTTTTTTTTTTTTTTTTTTTGCTAAATTGCGTTATATCTATTATGAACATAAAATTACAAAACTGCCACGGCTCAGCTGAAGAAGCCTGAGACCGGGCTTGATTGCCACTATCAGTCTAGATATGGAACTGCCCATAAACGGGAAACCAGTTCGATTGTAAGTAATTACACCGCCCAGTAACTGGGAAACCAACGAAGAGTTAACTATATTGAGCATAAGAAAGCTAGAAAGATACAAAATATGCATGCAGCTATATCTGCTATGAGTAGTCATTGAAACACTAAACCTTGCAAAAAATTTTAAGCAGAGTTCATACTGGAAACTTGTCATGGAAGTGAGTGAGCAGTTAATCTGAAGCAGTATGCTCCTCCACAATTCTGCAGCCATACTAGTTGTCTAGGTCCCCTTCATCAATCTTGTCCTCTTCTTCGCCTAACAGGCCTGCGTCCATCTGCAAATTAAAAAGTCCCGAGGAAGAAGGGACGGGAACAGTAGGAGCACCGAAAAAGGGAATGAATGGAGCAGGTTCAGGGCCAGGAGGAGGAACAAAGGCGGGAGTAGAAGGAGTCTGCAAGTGACTAGGGTGTGAGGCAGGAGGGAAGGGGAGTTCTTCGCTCAGCGTAACTGTTAAGAAGACAGTGATAGGGCGGTCAAACGCAAAGTCGAAGCGCAACTCAGTATGTTGCGTGGATTGTCTGAGGAATCTACTGCCCGGAGAAGGAGTGGAGGCGGCGACGTGAGGCTGGGGTGGGGACAAAGGATGAACAGGGGGAGCAAGGGGCGGAGGGGCGGAAAGAGGAGGCGCCGTAGCATGGAAGTCATGGAGAGGACCAGGAGGGTCTGAAAAGTTCTGAGCAGGACGCCTTGCAGAAGGCTCCAAAGGGAGGTCGACATTGGGGCTGTGGGGAGGGCGCTCGCCCATGGATCTGCCCCGAGAAGCTCCCCTCCTGCAAGACATTCGCTGCCTAAGTCTGGGCATGATGAAATTCTCAGAAGAATCCACCCAAACTCTGGAGGGAGCTGCAATTATAGGAGTAAGATGATCAACAAAAACAGGAGGAGCTTGAGAATTGAAATGAATCGGACAGAAGTTACTGTGTGTGTAGTGGAAGCCTGGAACGGTTTCCAAGCAGCAATAAAACGCGCACCATCGACCTGTAGCTGTTCTCTCTCCACCTGTAGCAAAGCCTCCCGGGCAGATCGAGCTCAAAGGCGACAAAGGACGGTGGCCATCGACGAAGCAATCTGGAGAATTCGACCGGGAATGCGCCATTTGATAGCGTGTGCACTGACCAAGGCACAGGAGGTGGCGGCGAACAGGTTTAAATGCCCATCGCAGATGGGTAATGAAAACTGCATTTAAGGCACCATGGGGGGCCATGTGGCCACCCCAAGTGAAATGCTTTGGGATCAGAACCGGGCCTAGTGGCCTTTGTGCGTAACTAGACATCCGCATCTGGAGTTAAAATAATTAGATGTTAATATTATAGTTGTGATTAATTTTTATTGAGCTTATATATAATTTAAATCTCCACATTATATTTTAATATATAAATAATTAAATATATTTTAAAATAATTAAATGTTAATATAATAAGTGTGATTATTTTTTATTAAACTTAAATATGGCTTACAAATAGTAAAGGGTTATTTGCATTATTTAGAATTTGTATTCTAAAGTCAATATAATTTACTAAGTTAAAAGGATAAAAAGTTAGGAAAAGTATTATAAAAAAAATAATTTGAAATTAATATAAAATATAGATATATAGTTAATATCTAAATATGTATTTTTCAATAATAATTTTTTTTTTCAAGTCACATGTTTCTCTTAGTGCAAGCTCTTAGTGGCTTGGTGAACACAAGGGGCTTTACTAAGAAAACATTTTCTGTTGTGCTACTGGGACTTTCATTTTTAATGTTTCTTTTATCCAAAAATATTTTGACATATAATATTGTTATCTCTTTATATTATCTTAACTTTTTTTTTTCTTATAAATTTTTATAATATTATAATTTTATTTTAAATTTAAAAATAATAATATTTTAAATATTATCTTTATCTATAATATGATTTTTTTCATTGATTTAATTAAAATTAAATAAAAAATTAAATTATTCCAATAAAAAAACACAATAAAGAAAACAGATACATAATATTAGGAGTAACTAAAAATGAGAAAAATGTAAATTTATGTAAAATAATAAACACTGTGATATTATCACCTCACTCTCACCTCACTCATTTCAAAGCTAAAATCGAATCATTGCGAAGTGAGCTTTTCAACAATGAGAAGGGAAATAATTGCAATCCCATGAATTAGATATATACACAATTATAAACTATTATAATGGATAACTTGATATTTATTTTTAATTAAATTTTTGAATTATTTTATGTGATTTTATTATAAAATTGTAAATTAACAAATTACTAAATTTAAGTTCAACAACTAAAAAGATTTCGTGCAGTAGTGAATTTTAAAGTGACAATTTTTTTAATGATTAATAATTTGGAATGAAGCAAATATTTATTTTAATAAGGAGGAGAGGGGTAGATATTAACCCATTGTAAACGAGTAAAAAGATGATCGTAAGTGGTAGCGAAGTAGGTTGTCCCTTTAGAGAGGACAACATGAAGGCGTCTTGACTTTATTTTTTTGAAAATATTTTCAAAAAATATAACCTTTGACCAAATTCATATATGATTAACAATAGTGTGAGACCCTTACGCAAGACAAATAGTCTAGATTCAATATTATGTTATTAAATTACATTTTGTAAATAATGAAACTAAACCAATATAAATTCCATTTTGCACATTATGAAATTGAACCAATTCAAAAGAACATTAAAATAAAATATCATTTTGACATGGAGAAAAAGCAATATAAAATTACAACAAAACTTATTAGTTAATATCTAAGATATGAAGTGAATATGACATGAAATAGTTAAAGATTGATGCAGGAGCATCTGACTAGGGAAGGCAAACAGACATCAGATTTTCTTGTCTTTTGGTGATGTGATGTTTTAACGGGTCCTTGAACCTGTCCATGTTTAATTTGTTTGTTTTTTATTAGATGATTAGTTACCAGTAGGGGGTTTTATTTAGTATAGCCGACTTTTTGTTTTAAATTTTTATTAAGGGACTGTGGTAGGGTTATTTGACTATTTTAAATTTCGTTAGTGATAAAATGAAAATAGAAATAATATGTAAAGTGTAACTGTGTAACTGACAGTGGGGCAGTTACCAACTGGTAACGAATTGACCATAGATACAAAAAGAAGAGGAGGGGCACTTTACAGAGGTTCTGCAACAGAGAAATAGGAAAGGAATATAACAAGTATTGATTCCTATTAAAAACAAAAGAAACCATATGTGTCTTGTGATTATTGAAATTTTTTTCAAGTAACACAATCTCACTATCCAGAAATTAACATGCAATTACAGTAACAAATTTTATTTGTTTTCCCCGACAGAAAAGGACAGTTAATATTGTGCAGGAAAATCACAGCTACATAAATTCGACTCCATAGCATTTTCACAAATTAACGGACATCTGGAGGGAAGTTGCGAGGGAAGCCTCGTACTGACAAACAGAAAATCAACAGGATTTTGGATGCAAGAAGCATAAACCACAGGTACATTACACAAACCTCTATTTAAATTCATGAGCGAATTGGAAAGTAACAAAAGAAATTATTCTGTCTTAACATTACCAGTCGAATAAGTCCAAGTCCAAACTATTAATTTACATTTGAAGATTAAGAAGTTACGGGTAGGGTTTTCAGTCAGAAACCCTACAATTTCAATTGTGAAAACCAGAGGAAAAACCTAGACAGGGTTTCAAACCCGACGGTTCTTGATAACCGACACAATATAGAAAGACGGTCTCCAGCATAAGAAAAAGGAGTAAAAGAACGACTTATACAAGCCCAATTCCCATAGGGAGAATCTGGAACAGGTGGAAGTAACTACGCCTAAACAAAATCCTTGACAGAGTCGATTCGAAGTAGGATACAAAACAGGGAAAAAGACTACCATTTAAAAGTGAGAACCGAATGTAGAATGAGCCGGAGGAATGAAGAGGCAGGGAACCGGAGACATCTGCACAGCCAAGACGATAAAGAAGTTAACCCTTATGTGACAGTTTCACAAAAGTTTAATAAGTAAGAATAAAGAGAAACTTAGGTGATTACCTGACCGAACGTCGGAGTACGCAGACCTTTGCGGCGCCGGAAACTGGTAGAGTAAACCCCAAGTCTGCTCATGAAGGAGCGATTGAGTTAGAACAAGAAAAAGGGGAATTGAGTACTAAAATATAAAACAGAAGATTACCATTGTTTTTCCAACGCCAATAGGAATGGAGAAATTGTGAAGGAATTCCAGCCAAAGACAAATCACTTGTAGCCAGCAGGAAATGAAACTGTTAGTGTCGAAGAAGGTCTATAAAAACACAGACGTGGAAATTGAGTTTGTTTTACAATCTATAGGTGTGGCTGAAGAAAACCGACCAGAAAGACTACGATTTACACCGGAAAGAGACCGGTCCTGTAGAGGAAACGAACAGCTGAACATCGTCCCATAGATGCGCTCACAGTTAACGTTTGCAACAAGACCAGAGAGACAAGAACGAGGAGCCACTGCTAAACTCCCAAGAGAATTCCAGACAGAGAACAAAGACCGCAAAACGAATGGAATAGGTGCCAAGCAATAGCGCGAGGATCTAGAAGAACTGACAGGCAGATAAGTCGGACCGGGGAAATCGCAGAGTGGTTAATTGCGGAGTTAATGAGTTCACAGTGACAGCACCTATGGAGCGCTCAAAAACCCGAAATGAATTTATGAACCATAATCACCATTGACACGTATGCAATTTACATTGAGTTAACAAGCCACGTAAGCATCGAAATAGATTTTTTTTTTCGCATTTGGACTGTTGAACTGTATTTTGTTTGCGCTGATTTGGTCGTGGGCTGGGTAAGCCATCAATTTTGGTATCAGAGCAGGTTGCAGTGAACAGAGGAAAAAAAATGGATGTTGGCAGGAGAGGAAGAGGAAGAGGAAGAGTAGTCCGAAGAGCAGCAAAAGAGGGACTGCGAGAAGAGTTATGAATTTTGAATGAGCGTCTAGCAGCCGTAGAGGCTGGATGGAGGAGAGACCCCGCAGGAGGGGATGACAGTGATGAAGAGGTTACAGAACAGGCAGATGGTTTGGAGGAAGAGGCACCTGAACTCAGATTATTGAGGTCATTATTTTTATCCAGTCATAAGCCAAAGCACGAACTTTCTATTTATGACGGAAGTTTGTCGGCAGATGTGTTATTGGATTGGCTTAGCGAAGTGAACAAATATTTTGACTTTGAGGAAATCAGTGAGGACAAGAGGGTGAAGTTCGCTACCACCAAGCTTAAAGGACATGTGTTCTTGTGGTGGGACAACGTTCAGGCAGAAAGAAAAAGGCTAAATAAACAGCCTATAAAGAAGTGGGCCAGAATGGAGGCAAAGCTAAAAGAGAAGTTTCTGCCTAAAGATTATCAAATTATGTTGTATAGGAAAGTACAGAACTTAAGGCAAAGGGGGGTGACGGTTAAAGACTATACAGAAGAATTTTATAAATTGAATTGGAGGGCAGGGTATATAGAAGATACCCCAGAAAAAACAATGAGGTTTGTGAACGGATTGAGAGGGGAGATACTGGATGAAATCGATATTCTCTCACCCAGAACTTTGGATGAGGCCTACCAATTTTCCTTGAAGGCGGAGGAGAAAATAATCCGGAAGCAGAATGCCAGAAGAGGAGGTGGATCTGGCAGAGGAAAGAGGAAGACCTTTGGCAGAGGCAGAGGTACAGGTTCCAATGAAGAAGGCAGCAGTTCCAAATCTGCAGGAACAACAGAAAAGGACAACAGTACTAGAGGGGGATGACCAAACCAGCGAGGGAGAGGTAATGGTCGGGGCAGAGGAGCTTTCTAGTGCTACAGGTGCCACAAGTGGGGGCACAAGTCGTATGAATGTCCTGAAGGTGAACCAGCAGGTGGAAGAGGAGCTTATGTTGCCCAAACTGAAGAAGCGGAAACACAACCTTAGGAAGTGGAAAATGCACCAGAGACAGGGGAAGCCTTGGTGCTGAACAAGGTGTTGATAAAACTAGCAAAGGAGATTGTGGAACTAGATCAAAGAAAGGCTCTGTTCCGGACATTTTGCAAATCCCAGGGTAAGTGCTGCAAACTGATCATTGACAGCGAGAGTACGGATAATGTTGGGAAAAATGCGGGGGGGGGTAATCATTATTCCTGCATATTCAAAACTTTTACTTTTTCTTTCTTCTAAAACCCATACGCTACTTTCTTGATACAGACTCGCGTATATACGCGGATACCCTTTATGAAACTCGCGTATACACAGAGATCTAATTATGTCATTAATTCTTCACTTATATCATTCCTTCATTCATTCATTAGATGTTCAATAAACAGTAAACATGTGCAGTAAGAACAGAATAAACCATCACACAAAGCATCACATATGAACACAAAGATTTTAGGTGGAAACCCAAGTCGGGAGAAAACCACTGCTGTCGTTGCTCAGCCTTCAATATTTTATTATAGAGAAAACATCTTACAACATATGTGCTGGCACAGACTCCTACCAGCACGCAGGCACCCACCTGCACTCGTTTACCAGCCTCTCCTGGAAGGGAGCACCAACCCCCTACTCTCGTTTACCAGCCTCTCCTAGAAGGGAGCACCAACCCCCTGCTCTCGTTTACCAGCCTCTCCTGGAAGGGAGCTACAACCCCCTGAATGAAGGCTACAACCCTCAGCACCTCTATGGACCACGTTTCATCAATTTTCACACTGGATCCAACAACTTCAATAGAGCACAACTTGTAGGCCACGTTTCATCATATTTTCAGACTGGACCCATTCCATACTTTTAAGCTCAAAAATACAACACCAACAGATACTTGTCAATTCAGATAACCCAGACAGATAGCATTAACACAGCAGAACAGATCAGACATTTCATACTCATACTTTTGCAAACTCTAGTTTTGCATACGCACTTTCCTTTCACTGATATCGCGTATACACGCACTTCCGTTCACATCAACCAGCGTATACATCTGTTTATACTTCAGGGCAGATACGCGCTTTCTCTTTACCAAACCCGCGTATATATGCGCTTCCGCTATTCCAAACTAGCGTATACATCTTCAGTCATTATAGAGCAGCATACTTCTTCAGATCAGATTATCAGTTCAGATTTAACCCTTTTACTTTAGACAGATGTTCGCCTCATCTCAGATCTAATCATTCCATAAACAGATCTAGCAAATACAAATACATTCCAGATCTAGATTCCCTTCTTCATCATTTCTTCATTGGTGCATCATGCATTCAGATCTATCATTCAACTGTAACCCTTTCCATTCAGATATACTTCAGAGAGAAGTATTCATTCAAGCTTAGACATCTTGCACCCACACTAATGATTTGCACAATGAATTTCTTCTCTTTATATAGGTTTTCCCTTTTTCAATACCATGAGCCAAAACTACATTACTTCCGATGGTATTCCTGGACGGGGTCATTTAGACGAATCATTACCCAATACAATGGGTCAATACCATGGTGGTTACCCCTAGTTTTGCACTTTATGAGTGCTTTTTCCCATACGCAACTTGGAACGTTATTTCCCGCGTGCATACGGGACTTAAGCTAGACAAATCCGCGTATGCCTTGAGACATACTCTTTTCATCATGATTTGACACATACTGACAATTCTTCCATCATTACATTATGTACCCACTGTAGATACATCAGATTTACATCATTTACCAAGTCCATTAATTTCATCAGGTGGATTGCCATCAAGGACAACACATGCTAACAATCTCATGTCTTCATCTTCATTAAGTGGGTTGCCATCAAGGACAACACTCTGCATCATATTTCCAACAATCTCCCCCTTTGGACTTGATGGCAACCACGATGGTGTTTGATCACCACAACAGATAGGTACATTAAGAATATAATGACACCATGTCACTCTCCCCATTCTTTGACACCATTATCTTCATTCAAACACCATGTCACTCTCCCCCTTTGACATCAAGGGCAAAGGGCGGATCAAAAGCCAACACAAGGTTTTTCTCCTCATGTAGAAGGAAGCGTTCTGCAGATATAATGTACATTAAAGTGACCATGCTCCCCCTAAGTTCATGCTAAATATTCAAACATATTTTTCAATGAAGTAAATGACTCTATGAACTTCCTATCGCAAAAGACTCATACTTACATCAAATATCCAACCAAGTGGATTTACATATGAGACTCAAGTACCCAACCAAGTGGGTTTACACATTTCAACTCAGTTACCCAACCAAGTGGGTTTACAAAATTTGACTCAGCTACCCAACCAAGTGGGTTTATAAATTTGACAAGTCCTTACATGACTGAATATTACAATTTTACATCATGGGTCTCAATAAGACCTTTTCATCAAATTACAAGTATGACCATTTATGACCAACAACAGAAAGACTTTAAGAAAGAGAACATATTTTAGAACCACTATAATGCCAACAATGCATTATACTCAGCAAGGCTAATGCTCCCCCTGAATCTGTGCATCCAAACATCCTTTCCATATGACTAAGGCTCCCCCTTAGTTTCTGCATCCTGAACACTTTCAACCAATCATCAAGGCATCTTTAAAACAACAGAGATTGAAACAATATTATAAGAATTGGAACACCACAAGAGATACCAGAGATACTAAACAGCACTGTAGCCGTGCTGAAGAAAGCTGACCCCAAATAGAAATTTGTCAGCAATTAGACATACGCGGTTTTATGTGAATGAACTCACGTATATACGCGACTGTGTTTCATGAAATCCGCGTATCCAATACCATCTTCTATATTTTAACCAGATCTAACAGTGTTCAGCTTCTTTCTGAGATATTTGAATACCTTCCTGGAATACAGATAGATAGAACAGTTTAGTTGTGTCTTCAAGCGTCATCCAATGGTTGTAGCATAAGCACATTAGTAACCAAGCCTTCAGATTCTTTGCAGCATCAATACATTATTTCCAAGAGAGATTATCATACCAGAACAAAATCTTCAAATATGTGTCAAGCAATCATTCATGTGGTCTAATATCATCAAGAACTTCAAGATTTGACATGATGTACCATATGTAGGGAAAAGGTCTCAACAATAGTAACAAGTTCTGCATGATCTATTCTTATCTCTGAATCATAAGACTTCCAATCTCATCCAACAGATAAACTTCAGCAAACAGAAAACAGGGCTCATTCAAAGTCTCAAAACCAGGTATCAAGCCATCATTATTTGAGCATGAGCATCACAATAACCAAAGAATAAGCAGTCATAGTGCCAACAATGCAATCATTAGTATTCAACCTGCTGCTCCTCCTTAACTTGTGCAACCTGAACATCTTCAACAGCAAGTCACTAGCAACAAACTCTGCATGATCTGTCCAAATTCAACAGATACTCTTCATCAAGTAACACTCCGGGCTCATCCATGATCTTCAACATAAGAAACTATGTATCATTTCATTAGCATGAGTATAACCAAAATAATGCCAACAGAAAAATCATTAGCAATCAGACTGATGCTCCCCCTGAACCTCTGCTCCTGATCTTCAGCTGTCATCCTAATTCTCTTATCATTAAAGCATACGCGACTGTGTCTGCTGTAACTCGCGTGTATACGCGACTTCTTTTCAACGAACTCACGTATGGAAAGTGAAGCATAGAAATTTTCACATTCCTTCATCTCCCCCTGAACTTGTACTTCCTGTACCTGTCTTCTTTACATCAGATGTACTGTCAAAAATAAACATAACCAGAATTATTAAATCAACCATGAGAATCATCATACATTGCTCCCCCTGTGATGATACATCCCCATAATGTATCTCACATCACTCCTGCAATCAATAAGAGAAGTAAGCTTCAGAAGCGGATGACTGCAGTAGGGTCAATATTCCCTACGTTTCTGACCGGTCCTCCTTCTTTTTCCAAATTTGCTTGAACTTTCTAACTGTGTGTTGAAAATTGTCCACTTTCTCAGATCTGTTCAACCTGCATTCTTTTTTTACATGTCCATACTTATTACAAGAATAACATCTCATGTGTCCAGAGAAATAAGCATAAGAATTATAATGAGTATTTCTAATCTTCCTCCTTTTGCAATCAGCTGCTTTATGTCCATACTTGTTACATGAAAAACAATATCCCTTGAAGAAACCAGAGTACCTTTCTATGTAGGAACTGTTTTTTTGAGGCTGAAATGATCTGCTCCTGCAATTTGCTACAGCTTGCCCATAATTATGACATTTAAAGCATTCAACAGTATTGAATGATTTCCTTTGAGATTTCATCATTGTTGGTTGCCCTTTTGTTTCTTTCAACACTTCAGGTTTTGCATTGACATCCTCTGAATCTTTAGCACTTCCTTGTGAACTAGATTCTCTTTTAACAGTTTCATGAAAAACAAGACCAAGTTTGATAGCAGGAGACCTTTGATTACTCAGAACATTGTCCAAAATCTTAGAACTATCTTGAAACCTCAAAATTTTAACTTTTTCTTCTAATTTACCTTTGAGAATGTTTACCTCAACCTCCAAGCCTTGGCATTGCTTCTTCATGCTTTCTTCTTTCCCTCTTCCGTCTTCTACTTGATGATTCAGATTTAGAATCTCTTCTTTCAACCCTTTTTCTTGTTCTTCAAATGCTTGTAGAAGTTCTTCATGCTCCTTATATGATTCTTCTTTGACAGAGATGATTTTTGCTTCAAGTTCTTGATTTTTCTTGTTTGATTTTTCCAGATATTCTTTGAGAGAGATGATTTCAGCTTCAAGGCTTTCACTTCGATTGGTTACTTCATCCTGCAGTCTTTGATGTATTTCTATCTGTCTCTTCATTGTTTCTATCTGTCTCTTCATTGTTTCTATCTGTCCATTCATTTTAGAGATCATCTCATTGTAGGTAGATTCATTCTCATTAAATAATCTTTGTTGATCTTTGATAACTTCTTCTAGGTCCACAACATTACTTTCACTATCTACACCATTGCTTGCACAAAGAAGATTATCACAAGGACCCCAATCACTACCTGATTCATCTTCTTCATTTTCTGCTATACATTTTTTCTGAGATATCTCCTTGCTTCGAGTAGCCTTCTTCTTTTGCTTCTTTTCCATGAGCACTTTCAGATCTTGGTCAGAATCTTCTTCATCATCATCTTCATTTGCAAAATAACTCTTCCTTTTTTCAAATTGTTTCCCTTTACCATGTTTTTCTATATAAGGACATTTAGCAGCATAGTGACCAACTTTTCCACAATCAAAACATTTGAAGGGAAGCTTACCTTTGAATCTTCCAGTACCTAGTTGGAGTTTTCTCACGAAATTTGCTTCTTCTTCTTCAGATATATAGCTGGATTCTTTGACAACTTCCTTTTCTTTTCCTTTTGAAGATACCTTAAAACCAGCTTCTTTGATTTGAGAAGGACCTCCTTGTCTCATTTCAAAAACAGTCAGAATACCATGTAATTGAACAATAGTAAGAGTTTGCAGATCTTGCCTTTCTTCAATAGCTGAAACTTTAGAGTCAAATTTTGAAGTCGAGGATCTTAAGACTTTTTACACCAGAGTAGTATCGGTTATGGTTTCACCCAAATTTCTCATTAGATTTACAATATCATCTAGACGAAGAAAGAAACTGGCAATACTTTCATCACTATGCATCCTTAAATTTTCATATTCAATTCTGAGAGTTTGGAGTTTTGCACTTTTTACCTTTGTATCTCCTTCGTAGCTCAGAATGATTTTGTCCCATATTTCTTTTGCTAAATTTAGCTGCATCACCTTAGCAAATTCTGGTTCAGACATGCTTCCTAATAAGACATTCACCGCTTTGGCATTGATTTCATACTTCTTCATTTCAGCCGCATCAGTAGGAATATTTGTCGGATATTGATAGCCTTCTTCCACGATTGCCCATACTTCTGCACCAAGACTTTGCAGATATGCTTTTGTTCGTACCTTCCAGAATATCAGATTGCTTCCATTGAATAGAGGTGGCTTTAGAGACATTACTCCTTCAAGAATTCCCATTGCGACGGATCTCCTTCAAGCGATCAAGCTTCTGCAGAAGAACCTGCTTTGATACCAATTGTTGGGAAAAATACTGAGAGGGGGGGGTGAATCAGTATTTACTTGCATATTCAAACTTTTACTTTCTTTCTTCTAAAACCCATATATTCCTTTCTTGTCTGGACTACCGCGTATCTGGATACCCTTATGAAACTGGCATATACCTGAATATCTAAATATTTTATTCATTATTCCTTATATCATTCCTTCATTCATTCATTAGATGTTCAATAAATAGTAAACATGTGCGTGGAAACCGAATAAACCATCACAAACATCACATATGAACACCAGTATTTTAGGTGGGAAGCCCAATTCGGGAGAGAAAACCACATTGCTTAGTTGCTCAGCCTTCAATATTTTATAATAGAGAGAAATCATCTTACGACATATGTCTTGATGAGAGACTCCTGGCTCGTTCACCTTCTCTGGAAGGGAGCACCAACCCCACTGCTCTCTACCGGCCTCTCTGGAAGGGAGCTACAACCCCCTTGCTCTCGTTTACCGACCTCTCTTGGAAAGACTATAACCCTCGACACCTCATGGACCCGTTTCATCAATTTTCACACTGGATCCAAAGCTTCCTTTAGGACACCACTTGCAGGCCACGTTTCATCATATTTTCAGACTGGACCCACTCCATACTTTTAAGCTCAAACATACATCATCAACATATACTTGTCAATTCAGATAACCCAGACAGATAGCAGTAACACAGCAGAACAGATCAGACATTTCATACTCATACTTCAGCAAACCCTAGTTTTGCATACGTGCTTTCCTTTCACTGATGCCGTGTATACACGCTCTTCCGTTCACATCAACCAGCGTATACATCTGTTTATACTTCAGGACAGATACGCGCTTTCGCTTTACCAAACCCGCGTATATACGGGCTTCCGCTGTTTCGAACTAGCGTATACATCTTCAGTCATTATAGAGCAGCATACTTCTTCAGATCAGATATTCAATTTAGATTTAACCCTTTTACTTCAGACAGATGCTCGCCTCATCTCAGATCTAAGCATTCCATAAACAGATCTAGCAGATACAAATACATTCCAGATCTAGATTCCCTTCTTCATCATTTCTTCATTGGTGCATCATGCATTCAGATCTATCATTCAACTGTAACCCTTTCCATTCAGATATACTTCAGAGAGAAGTATTCATTCAAGCTCAGACATATTGCACCCACACTCATGATTTACACAATGAATTTCTTCTCTTTATATAGGTTTTCCCTTTTTCAATACCATGAGCCAAAACTACATTACTTCCGATGGTATTCCTGGACGGGGTCATTTAGACGAATCATTACCCAATACAGTGGGTCAATACCATGGTGGTTACACCTGGTTTTGCACTTTATGAGCGCTTTTGCCCATACGTGACTTGGAACGTTATTTCCCGCGTGCATACGCGACTTAAGCTAGAAAAATCCGCGTATGCCTTGAGACATACTCTTTTCATCATGCTTTGACACATACTGACAATTCTTCCATCATTACATTCTGTACCCACTGTAGATACGTCAGATTTACATCATTTACCAAGTCCATTAATTTCATGAGGTGGATTTCCATCAAGGACAACACATGCCAACAATCTCATGTCTTCATCTTCATTAAGTGGGTTGCCATCAAGGACAACACTCTGCATCATATTGCCAACAGATAATCTAGTAGCCACGGAAATGGTGGAGAAATTGGGACTGAAAATGCTGAAGCATCCCACTCCCTACAAAGTGTCGTGGCTGCAAAAGGGACATCAACTGTTAGTTGATGAACAGTGCGAGGTGGAGTTCCAGATAGGCAGATATAAGGACAAAATTATCTGCGATGTTATGCCGATGGATGTCTGTCATATCCTGTTGGGAAGACCCTGGCAGTATGACAGAAAAGTAACTCATGATGGGAAGAAGAACTGTTATAAGTTTTTCAAAGATGGGGTCAAGCACACGCTTGTGCCCATCAAAGAGGAAAGTACAGCAGAAGCTAGTGTAGTAAAAGCGCTGCTGATGGGCGGAAAAGAGTTTTTGAAACAGATCGAAAACAATGATGTGAATTTTGCTGTTGTGAGGAGACCAAAGACAGTGGTACTGCACACAAAAATTTTAGATTTACCCAAGGAGATCTAGGATATGTTGCAAGATTTTGGAGATATCATAGTGGACGATCTTCCAGATGAACTACCCCCCAAGAGAAGTATCAGTCATTGTATTAACTTTATACCAGGAGCTAGTCTGCCGAATAAAGCAGCCTATCGCATGAGTCCTAAGGACAACGAGGAGATTAGGAAGCAGGTACATGAGTTGTTGGATAAAGGGTTGATTAGAGAAAGCATGAGCCCCTGTGCAGTTCCGACAGTTTTGGCTCCGAAGAAAGGAGGCGAGTGGCGGATGTGTACAGACTCAAAGGCTATTAATAAAATTACTATCAGGTACAGGTTTCTGTTACCAAGAATGGACGATATGATGAACTGTTTGAGTGGGGCAGCTTATTTTTTGAAAATCGATTTGAAGAGTGGCTACCACCAGATCCGAATTCGAGAAGGGGATGAATGGAAGACAGCCTTCAAGATGAATGAAGGGATGTACGAATGGCTAGTGATACCATTTGGTCTGAGTAACGCCCCTAGTACTTTTATGCACCTAATGAAAGAAGTGTTAAAGGAGTTCACTAGGAAATTTGTGATTGTTTATTTGGACGATATTTTAATTTTCAGCAGGACGAAGGAGGAACACTTCCAGCATGTACGAAGTGTAATGAGAAGATTGCAGCAGAATAAGCTGCTGATAAATTTAAAGAAATGTACTTTTTTTCAACAGGAACTAGTTTATCTGGGTTTTGTGATTGTAGAAAACGAGTTGAATATGGATCCGGAAAAGATTGCAGCAATAGTTAAGTGGCCATCCCCAAAGAATTTGTTCGAGGTTCGAAGCTTTCATGGTTTAGCAAGATTTTACAGAAAGTTTATCAGGGATTTTAGTGGGATCTACGCGCCCATTTTGGACACAATTAAGAAGGCAAATCAGCCTTTTCGCTGGACTGAAGCATCAGAAAACAACTTTCAGACTTTGAAGAAAAAGATCATTGAAAGGCCGATTTTGAGATTACCAGATTTCAACAAAATTTTCCAAGTTCGTTGTGATGCCAGCAGTACATCCATTGGGGCAGTACTCAGCCAGGAGGACAGACCGGTTGCTTATTTCAGTGAAAAATTGAACGAAAGTAGGCAGAAGTATTCGTCTTACGACAAAGAATTTTATGCGGTCGTTCAACCTTTGAAACACTGGAGGCACTATTTGTTAGGTAATGAGTTTGTCTTATTTTCTGATAATTCTGCCTTACACTACATTATGCAGCAGCATAAGTTGAATCATAAGCATGCATAGTGGGTGGAATATCTGCAAAGCTTTATATTTGTATTGAAGCATATTAGCAGGCAGTCCAACAAGGTGGCGGATGCATTGAGCAGAAGGGATTTGCTCTTGCAGGAGAGTACGGTGCAGGTGCTGGGTTTTGAGCACTTGAAGGATCTATATCAGACAGATACAGATTTTAAGGAGGCCCACGAGGTGTGTCAGAATGCTTTGCTGCGGAATAATATTCCATGGTTGGAATACAATCTGCAAGAAGGATTGTTGTTTAGGGGAGGACAGTTGTGTATTCCCGATTGTTCAATGCGGGAGAACATTATTCGGGAAAAGCATAGCGGAGGTCTAGCCGGACATTTCGGTATAGAAAAAACATTACCCCAAATAGAACATTTTTATTATTGGCCAAGGTTGCGGCGAGATGTGCAGACGTATGTAAGAAGGTGCAAAATGTGTCAGTTGGAAAAAGGACACAGCCAGAATGCAGGACTTTATACGCCATTGCCCATACCGAGTAGGCCATGGGACTCAATCAGTTTGGACTTTGTCCTGGGTCTGCCTAGGACACAATGGGGATTTGATTCATTAATGGTGGTGGTGGATAGATTTTCGAAGATGGCACACTTTATACCCTGTCAAAAAACCAGTGATGCTACCCACGTAGCCCACTTGTTCTTCACAGAAATTGTTCGACTGCATGGCTTGCCAAGGTCCATTATTTCCGACAGGGATGTGCGGTTTACATGACACTTCTAGCGTACCCTGTGGAAAAAGCTGGACACCTAGTTAAATTTTAGCTCCACTTATCACCCACAGACCGATGGGCAAACAGAGGTGGTGAATAGGAGTTTGGGAAACCTACTAGGAAGCTTGATAGGAGAAAATTCGCGAATGTGGGATCGCGTACTTGCCCAGGCGGAATTTTCATACAACGATTCTCCAAATCGCAGCACGAGATATAGTCCTTTTCAGGTTCTGTACGGCATGCATCCTCGCGGAGTGCATGAACTGCGGGATTTGGGAAAGCTCGAGAAAAGAAGCGCAGATGGAGAAGATTTCGATCAAGCAATGAGTGATCTGCATGAGCAGGTGAAATCGAAGTTGCTGGACAGCAGTCAAAGGTATAAACAGCAGGCAAATTTGAAGAGGCGAGAAGTTCAGTTCAATGTTGGGGACGACGTACTTGCTCATTTGTGCAAGGAAAGTTTTCCGAAAGGGGAGTATAACAAATTAAAGTTTAAAAATATTGGCCCCTGCAAAATTCTTCGCAAGTTTTCTGCCAATGCCTACGCAATACAGTTGCCACTCGGAATAGGCATTTCGCCCATTTTTAATGTGGTAGATTTGTTTCCTTACACTGCTAGTCCTGAAGACAAAGAGGCAACAAGGCTAGAACGGAACACCCCAGTTTGAGAGGATTTTTGGTTAAGGCAGATGCCTGCAGCGCAGCCCCTTGAGATCGAGGGTATCCTCGACACACAAGTAGCCAAACGAACATGCACGAAGGACTATTTACAGTACCTGGTCAAGTGGAAGAACCGTCCTATTGAGGACAGTTCCTGGCTTGACGCAGCACAGATTCAGAAAGCTGGCTATTCAGTGGATGATCTCATGGAGAGGAGCCATGACTTTTTGCTACCCTAGGAGCCTGATGCAGGAGCATCTGACTAGGGAAGGCAAACAGACAACAGTTTTTCTTGTATTTTGGTGATGTGGTGTTTTAACAGGTCCTTGAACCTGTCCATGTTTAATTTGTTTGTTTTTTATTAGATGATTAGTTACCAATATGGGGTTTGCTTTAGTATAGCCGACTTTTTGTTTTAAATTTTTATTAAGGGACTGTGGTAGGGTTATTTGACTATTTTAAATTTCGTCAGTGATAAAATGAAAATAGAAATAATATGTAAAGTGTAACTGTGTAACTGACGGTGGGGCAGTTACCAACTGGTAACGAATTGACCCTCCACTGAGATACAAAAAGAAGAGGAGGGGCACTTTACGGAGGTTCTGCAACAGAGAAATAGGAAAGGAATATAACAAGTATTGATTCCTATTAAAAACAAAAGAAACCATCTGTGTCTTGTGATTATTGAAATTGTTTTCAAGTAACACAATCTCACTATCCAGAAATTAGCATGCAATTACAGTAACAAATTTTATTTGTTTTCCCCGACAGAAAAGAACAGTTAATATTGTGCAGGAAAATCACAGCTACGTAAATTCGACTCCATAGCATTTTCGAAAATTAACGGAAATCTGGAGGGAAGTTGCAAGGCAAGCCTCGTACTGACAAATAGAAAACCAACAAGATTTTGGATGCAAGAAGCATAAACCACAGGTACATTACACAAACCTCTATTTAAATTCATGAGCGAATTGGAAAGTAACAAAAGAAATTATTTTGTCTTAACATTACTAGTCGAATAAGTCCAAGTCCAAACTATTAATTTAAATTTTAAGATTAAGAAGTTACAGGTAGGTTTTTCAGTTAGAAACCCTACAATTTTAATTTTGAAAACCAGAGGAAAAACCCAGACAGGGTTTCAAACCCGACGGTTCTTGATAACCGACACAATAGAGAAAGACAGTCTCCAACATAAGAAAAAGGCATAACAGAACAACTTATACAAGCCCAATTCCCATAGGGAGAATTTGGAACAGGTGGAATTAACTATGCCTAAACAAAATCCTTGACAGAGTCGATTCGAAGTAGGATACAAAACAGGGAAAAAGACTACCATTGAAAAGTGAGAGCTGAACGTAGAACGAGCCGGAGGAATGAAGAGGCAGGGAACCGGAGACATATGCACAGCCAGGACGATAAAGCAGTTAACTCTTATGTGATAGTTTCACAAAAGTTTAATAAGTAAGAATAAAGAGAAACTTAGGTGATTACCTGACCGAACGTCGGAGTACGAAGACCTTTGTGGCGCTGGAAACTGGTAGAGTAAACCCCAAGTCTGCTCATGAAGGAGCGATTGAGTTAGAACAAGAAAAAGGGGAATTGAGTACTAAAATATAGAACAGCAGATTACCATTGTTTTTCCAACGCCAACAGGAATGGAGAAATCGTGAAGGAATTCCAGCCAAAGAAAAATCACCTGTAGCCAGTAGGAAATGAAACTGTTAGTGTTGAAGAAGGTCTATAAAAACACAGACGTGGAAATTGAGTTTGTTTTACAATCTACAGGTGTGGCTGAAGAAAACCAACCAGAAAGACTACGATTTACACCGGAAAGAGACCAGTCCTGTAGAGGAAACGAATAGCTGAACATCGTCCCATAGATGCGCCCATAGTTAACGTTTGCAACAAGACCAGAGAGACAAGAACGAGGAGCCACTACTAAACTCCCAAGAGAATTCCAAACAGATAAAAAAGGCCGCCAAACGAATGGAATAGGTGCCAAGCAATAGCGCGAGGATCCAGAAGAACTGATAGGAAGATAAGCCGGACCGGGGAAATCGTAGAGTGGTTAATTGCGGAGTTAATGAGTTCACAGTGACAGCACCTACAGAGTGCTCCAAAACCCGAAATGAATTTATGAACCATAATCTGCATTGACACGTATGCAATTTACATCGAGTTAACAAGCCACGTAAGCATCGAAATAGATTTTTTGTTTGGCATTTGGACTATTGAATTGTATTTTGTTTGCACTGATGCGGTCGTGGGCTGGGTGAGCCATCAA
>JAXQQM020059580.1:0-44640 GCA_034641835.2 Pinus albicaulis
CTATGAAAATGCAAAAGAGAAGATTTGATCACTAATGGCAGTATGGCAGATTGCAAGTGCAGTCACCATCACCTCGAAGGATAAATGGTTGGCTCTGGAAGAGCAGCAGAAGGCTGCGGTCGCCACGCTGCAGTCTGCACTCCAAGCTCTACAACTCAAAGCTGATACACTGCAAAAAAGTATGATTCAGGCAAGACAGGCCCCAGCCACAATTAGTGCTTTGATCGGTACAATGGAAATCCACCTCTACCCTCTGCCCAGCGCAGCCCTCAGACTGAGTCCACCTGACTTAGAGCGCAAGTCTAGGCCTACGCAGAGGTACAATTAGATCTATCCCGGCTGCCACATGAACCACTGCAGGCTCTCCACGCCTCCCTGTTCGAGGAGATCCAACACAGAGACTGTCGGTTGCACCAGCAGCTCAGTACATCTGAGCAAAGGATTGAGGATAAAAGCGTCGAGGTGGCCTAGGCGCAATTTGCATGCACTCTAGCCGCCACGCAGCAGACCGAGTTGGAACACCTGATTAGTAGGATATGCACAGATGTCACCAAAGATATCCCAGCTTCTGCCATGCCCCAGGCCAAGATTGAGGGGCTTTTTGCAACGCTCAAGGCTTCAAGGACCGCGATCCAGGCGGTCAAATCAGAAATGGAACAGCATATTGCGGCTTTACAGGCCAAGTTACAGCCAGAAACGCTAGCAGAGGTGAGGGCCCACCACACTGCGCTGGTCACAAAGGCCACTAATGTCATCATAATTCAGATTTCTCAGGGTGCCGAACTATTGGAAACAACTATGCAACTATGGACCAAGGTGCAGCGCGACCCTCTCCTACACAAAATCAACCAAGCGTTGCGCCAGAAGGAATAAGGGTTTGACCACATGGAGGCTACACTGACCACTCTGGTCCCCACTCAGCGTTTGGCCAGACTGCGCACTAGCCATGCGCTCATAACTGACATGGAATCTCTTCGGCAATGGAAGAAGACTTTGAGTGATCACCTCCAGCTATGGGCTGATGAGGCCCTCAAACTGTCTCGGGATGTCGACGTCGCGGTTAAGCAACTGAACTAGTCTTTGGAGAGCGAGCTACATAGGGCCCAACTTCGTAGAAGTTGGTGGAGATAGCCCAGAATGTTGCAAGGAGTGTTTCCCCCGCTGGTGGATACAATCAAGCAGCTTTAGGCGAGGATGGAAACCCCACTACCGCAGTGACTCGAGACGAGTCACAAGATTGTGTTGGGGGCTTGTTGGAATGGGGCTCCCTAAGCTACGAATTTTGTATATTTTTGTGTTAATTAGTCTAACGCAGCGGTTTGGGGTGGGTTAAAACCCCCAAATATGTTGTAATGGGACAAAGGGTAGACCTAGAGTCTGCAAACCACGGTTTGCAGACCACAGGATAGCATAGACTAAGTCGATATAAATAGATTGATAGTTTGAGTCGAAAAGTAGGCATGAATTAAGATTGATGCTATGCGCAAACTGTTAGATCTATTTGGGTTGTTTTGGGTAAGGAATCTTGCTGGTTGTGTGAGCGGAGATCCTCAGTCCTGTTGTGTGCGGACCCCACTAGGCTGTGTGCGCAGGCTGGTTTTGGTTGTAAGTGGATCTGAATGTTAATGAATGCGAAGTATTGTTAAAGTATCTGTGTGTTGTCTGGATCAGTGATTTTCATTGCTGAAGCATATCTGTGATGGTTATTTAGCTATGAATATATCTGTGTTTTTGCATAAGTATATCTATAAGTGCTCTGTGATGTTATCTGTTTAAGTTGTGAACACTTATGTGCTATCTGTTTATGCTACGAATGTGTTTGTAGCTGCGTTTATGATATTATGTGCTGGTAATTACTGATACGCACATGGACGCGAAGGTATTGATTAGATCTGTAATAGCTTTTTTGTGGTTAATAACTAATTATACTGGTAAAATCCTATGAATAGACTCACTCTGTGCGAATCCGATAAGTTGTGGACACGAGTCTACCTCGACTTACCTACACTCTCTCAGGGTGCAGAATCCTGGTTCCAACACCCTCCCATACTGCTTCGGGTGAGACCTTGTTCTACGCAAGTAGGTCATTGCCGAAAGGGCCAATAGTATAGGGGTTTGTTGGCAAACCTTAACCTTCGAACCTGGGTCAGGATCCCTCAAGCCAGCACATGATTATTATGTGATTTATTGGATGTGTTCATTATGGAGGTGAGTCCACAAAATGTTGTCCAAATCATAACGGACAACGCTAAAAATTATGTTGCTACTGGAAAGATGCTTATGGACAGGCATCCTAGAATATTTTGGACACCTTGTGCTGCACACTGCATTGATTTGATGTTGGAGGACATGTGAAATTTTCCTTTTGTCAAATATATTGTTGAATCATCAAAGAGCATTACAAAATTTATATATAATCATGCATTTGTGCTTCATTTGATGAGAACATTCACCAACAAGAAGGATTTGGTGTGCCCTGCCATTACACGGTTTGCCACCAATTTCATATATCTTTAATCCCTCCTAAATTCTATGTGGGATTTGAAGAGAATGTTTCTTTCATAGGAGTGGCGTGCTTTGACATACAACCGCAAACCATAAGGAGAGGCAATATGCAAGTTGGTTTCATATCAGGAAAGCTTCTGGGTGGGAGTGCAAGAGGTGTGCAGCATTACTGAACCTTTCGTAAAGCTTCTTAGATTAGTTGATGGAGAGAAGCCCACAATGGGCTACTTATATGAGGCCATGGATAGGGTCAAAGAATCCATTTAGAGCTACTATGAAGATAAGGGTGATGAGGGGTTTCAAAAACAACTTCTTGTATGGGAAGTGACTGATGAGTGATGGAACAACACACTTTATCGTCCCATTCATGTTGTAGGGATCTTCCTGAACCCCAAATTTTCTTACTCATGTGGTTTCTTATTTGATGCTGAGGTCATTGATGGATTTTTCACTTGTTTTCAGAAGATGGTGTCATCTCCATCAAAATGTGCAGATGTCTCCAAAGAAATGGAGATATACAAAATGGAAGGTGGCACATTGAGCTTTGACATGGTTGTCCAGGATAGGAATACTAAAATGCAAGGTAAGATTTAGTTTGTTTCGAAATTCATTGTCTCTTCAAGTTCATAACTTCATACTTTGCTTCAACTTTCAATTTTCAATTTTTTATTATTTTAAAAATTTCTTATGTTTATAACTTTATAAGTTTATCTTATTTATTGTAGATGCATGGTGTAGGAGCTATGGTGGAAAAATACCAAAAATCCAAAGGCTTTCCATTAGAATACTCAGCCAAACATGTAGCTCTTCAGGATACGGGTGCAACTAGAGTGTATTTGAAAAAACACACACAAAAAAGTGCAACAGATTAAAAACTTCAAAATATTCCAACTGATTTTTTGAATTCATTAAATAATTTTTTTATAATTATTAATTTATTATTTATACTATATATTATATAATTTATTAATTTATGACCCTTGTACAGGTTGGAGTCCCAACACCTCAATGATATGGTCTATGTCTACTACAATCTTAGATTGTGGGTGACCAACTTGAGAGGACACCTGATATGGAGGCCATCTCTTTAGATGCAATTGACACCAATGCTGCATGGAGTGTTGAGGCCAAGAGGCCTATCATGGAGTCAGCCCTTGATTGGATAGAGCATGAGGTAATGGAGGGGGACGGGGAGGAGGAAGAGGAGCAACAGTAGGAGGGGCAGAAGCAGGAGGTGACACCATTTACCCCTATCACTAGTAGAGGACGTGGTCTACCTCCTTTAGCTTTTGGTGCTTTAGGTTCTAGAGCACAACAAAGTCCATTTCCAGCCTCGCGAGCTTCTTCATCTAGAGGGAAAGTTGTTACATTTTCTCACAAGAGGGGTAGAGGTAATCAGTGGGATAGGTTATTTGGTGCATTCCTTTGTATATGACATTATGACTCATGATATGAGATACGTTATTATATTTTTTGTTGATATTTTGAGGCTAAGTTGGGACTCCAGACTTAGTATTTAGGACATGAATCACTGTTATGTGTGGTGTAGCACTAGAAATGATATTACACATCTTATATATTAGTTTTTTTTCATATTTATGTGTCAATGCATTTATTTTATGTTGTGGATGTTTTAGATATTAAAAAAATTGAAAAAAAAAATGAATATTTTTGTATGTGCCGATTTTTTCCCAATTTTTTCCGATTTTTACTACCTTTTTCTGATTTTTTCCCCTCGCCGATTTACTCCTGATCGCGATGTTCACAAAATTGCAAAAAATTAACTGACTATTTGATTGAATAATCATTATTAAAGGGTTTTTTATACATGTTAGGAAAATGGTGTGTTTACACACATATTTGCTATTATTTTGGA
This sequence comes from Pinus albicaulis, assembly GCA_034641835.2. Taxonomy (NCBI): domain Eukaryota; kingdom Viridiplantae; phylum Streptophyta; class Pinopsida; order Pinales; family Pinaceae; genus Pinus; species Pinus albicaulis. The sequence goes on from JAXQQM020059580.1 coordinate 4,382, forward strand.
GAGTCTAAGTGGACTAGTACAAGCTTATAATATTTTTGTATTCTAATCAAGTTTTGCCCATCTTGATCATGTTCTCTTTCTGGTATTTAGAGCATTTTTTTGTCAGTTATTATAACTATACATTTTTACATTCTTTGTTTTACAGTGTTAAGGTTACATACCTTAAAAATTGTAACACTTTTTGCTCTCCAATATGGCCCATATGGTCCTATGGATAGTTCAATAGAAAATTTCCTATCTATCAATCTTATTTATATTGAAAATTAATCTTGAAAGTTTTTTCTTTTAATGGTTTAAAGAACGTATGTGATTTGCAAGTAAATATTTTAAAGTGTAAGTAAATTTTCGAAAATTTATATATATGCTTACAAATTTACGAAACTTGTATAAGAAGGTTAAGAAACATCTCCTAATATCATGGATTGCTATTATAAAATCTGTATTTCTTTGTTCTCACATCTTGAGAAATTGTTAGAGCACTGATTATTATGATAAAATATGTCTTTCTTTGTTCTCACATGCTGAGAACTTGTTAGAACACTACAAAACATCTTTCTCAAAACACCATATAAACTAACAAAAAAATATAAATATCTTAGTCATTAACATTTTCTTTGGATTGAAATATGATGCATTATAAATGAGGTTATATGAATTTGTTAACAAATATAGAGTCCTTGTATATGCTGGCAAGTAAAATGTTTTCAAGTTTATCTGTAGGTTTGCAAGCAAGAATATTTTTAATTGTGTGTATTAGATGGTAAATTTTTAAGTTTGCAGCTAAACCATGTCAATGTGAATACTAAGTTTTAATAGTGGTTTTGATAAAATTTTAAAGCCACAATAATAACGTGTTGTTGTTATCGTTCCATTAGACGAACTCTGAAATATACAATTCAATTATTTTGCTATTTCCAATCCTAGTTGAACAAGGAGTGATGTTAGAAACATTAAAAATAAAAATGGGTAAAGCTTCTTGATATTAAATTTCGATCCATCATAATATAAACAGCCATATGTAGAAGAAGTTTTGTTTGATGCAATGTAAAACCATAAAAGAGAAGAGATGCTTTAGTTATTAGACTGATTTAACTATTTTTGCAATAGATATGAATTAATATTTGCTATTAAGTTTCCTATAGGTGGTGTGTTGTAATTCTTCTTGAAGCCTGCGACAAGTATTCTAGAGGTGACTCGCATTTTGGTTGTAAATATAAGTTGTGTTGTAAATTTATGAGTGAAATTTCAGCCTCGCTATGAACTCTATTTGGACCAAGTGTACTATATTAGGCAAGTACATGAGTTCCTGTTGCTAAAGAATCTTGCCAATGTGATGTCACAGGGTCAAAGATACTTGATGCGTTCAAGGTTAGTCTTTATTAATGTGCCACCAGAAGTGATCCCTTCAGATGGATCTGGTTGAATATTATTAAAATGAAAACAATTAAAATAAGACGTGGTTTTATGGGTCGTTTTTATAATGATGTATTTGTATTAAAATGTTGTTGTTTAAGAGGCTTCTTGTAACTACAGAGTCATTGTTGACCTTGAATAATAAGCATTCTAATCCCTTGGGCTGTGGAGGTTTCCTTGACACACTGCCAGAGTTTTACAATGCAAAATTTGTGTCTTTCTATCCTCATTTTCTTGTTTTGTGCACACTTGTATTTCTTAATTAATTATTTATGGGCTCAAAATACCAACCAGTGGTATCAAAGCAATTAATTTCAAAGGTTTCTAGAAAAACACTGAGAAGAGAAATCAAATCATGAACTCTACAAAGAAAATTGTGAGGTAGGAGTTGTTGTGCAGAGAGACAAAGTCGTCACAAGGAATTTGTGAATCATTTTTTAGAGTCGAGTTGTCACTCATGAAGCAAAGTTTGAACTTGTAAAGGTGTAGATGTTAAAAACAGGTGGGATTACTTGCAAATCGATTCCAAACACCAAAACTCCAAAGGCAAAAGTTGGTGATGGGACTTGCATTCATATTGCTTACATCCTCCTCCATTACAAGCATATGGGTGATCCCTCTAGAGATTTTAACATGGGTGGGACTACTTGCAAATCGATTCCAAACACCAAAAATCCAGAGGTCGAATTTGGTGATGGGACTTGAATTCATATTGCTTGTATCCTCCTACACTACGGGCATATGGGTGATGCCTCCAAAGATTTGAACATTGGTGGGGCTACTTGCAAATTGATTCGAAACACCAAAACTCAAGAGGTCGGAATTGGTGATGAGAATTTCATTCATATTACTTATATCATTCTACACTATGGGTGTCAGGACCACAATTTAAGTCGATGTGTAACTGAGTGGTAGCGGGCAGGCCCATGTGCGACGGGCACCCGTATTAACCAACTTGGGCAAATGCGACGACTCAGTGCGACATCCGACAAGGTGAAACGGTGTTGCGTGCACATGATGGGTGTGTCATGTTGGCAAGCGCCCACCCCTTGGAGGAGTCATGTGACTTGGTGAGTGCATTAGGAAAGGGCGTTGGGGGAGTGCGCGTCCATAGCAAGCGAGTTGGGGTAGGCTGGGCAAGTCATGTTATAGCAGACGATTTGGGTGAGTCGGGTGAACGAGAAGCACAACCGACCCAAATGACCCAAGCAACCCAAGTGACATGTCTGTGGCGTGGAGTTGTGACGCGTTATTGAAGTGTTGGGTCAATGTATGATATATGGCTAGGCCGACGTGCAGGAGTGACTGGGTCGACGTTTTGAAGGTTGAACAGACACGAGTTGGAGTTTTTTGGGACCACGACGTATCATATATATGAGGGATGGCATGGGAAAGTTTAGAAATCAACCAAGTGTGAACAATATTGCAGATAAGCGAAGGACAGTCAAATTAGGGGAGAACGAAGGAACCGATGGGCAAAAAGTTCAGGCAAAGTCGAGTCAAGTCGCAAGCTACACAGATCGTGCAAACCATGCACCGCAACCACCAGCAAAGAGATGAACAAGACCTCTGAACGAGGCGTGCAAATGATTCGCTCCATAACGCGTACCATGTAGAGGGTCAGGTCGTGCAGACAGGTCAGTTCATGCATATAGTTCAACCATTCATGCAACAAGGTCATGGCACAATGCGCTGCATGAAGAAAGGGTCAATCAGTGACCCTAATCATGCAGAACAGTGTGAAGGTGATTAGAACATGCAGAAAGAGTTGAGGATATTAGGGCGATAGGAAAAACGTGTATAACGTGTTTGGTGAGGCTGAATTTGGGGTTTCCTTGGTAGGATTGTGCACAAAACATAGTTTCCTTAGCAAGAAGGCAACTTCATCTTTTGGAAAGAAGAAGGCTAGAATGGATAAAGAGTTGAGTGCTTTAAAAGCAATCAATTTTGGTATGAAATTTTTGAATGGTGTTTTGAAGAACACACAAGTGAGAGTGGGTTCATGGTTTGGAAGATTGGATTTGAAAGTGATTGAGATGGATGATCATGCTATGGTCTTGGGGCAGGACTTCTTTGTTGCAACACAAGCCATATCGATGGTGGACTATGATATACTCTTGATTACAGTTGATGGGAAGACCATATCGTTCCTATGACAAGGAAGAGTCGCTTGGGATATCAACCAAGGATTTCCTAGATGGTTTTGTATGAAAAGGACCCTGATGTGATACATGACTATGTGGAACAAGGGGAACTTGGATGCATGATTCAAACAACAAAGGAGAAGCACTTGACTAAGCTTTTTGCAAGAGCTATGAAGGAAAAGAAGGATGGAGGTGGAAATGTGATTCCAATTCTTAGACATGCAGTTGAGACTCCTACCAAGGATCTTCACCATGATAGTGTCATGGAGAGAGGAGGCCCGAGTGCTTCTTCTAATGCAGGCCCACGGAAGGATTATACAGGTAGATACCCAGTTGACATTGTGGTGTTTTGCAAGTATGTAATGGGCATATATGATTTTTAGTTGACAAGGGAGAAGCCTGGAAAGCTTGGAAATATTGGATGTACTCAGGAGGAGGTTGTTGTTGTGCATGAGTACTTGAGGACACAATGCCAATCTGATACTTGGGTGGATGAGAGTCAAGGATGCAACTCCCTGACCCTTTCTTTACACTAAACCTTTGGAGTTGGGTGTGTGCAGTTCCATGATGGGAAGGGTTGCACCGCCCTCCCAAAGGGGCCTTTGAGGAAAGGTCCCTCACGCATCGATGGATGATGCTTGGAAGGATGTGGCTACTTTGGTACTTGACGGAAAATAGCACATGGGCATTAGCATCATGGACAACATATCGCAGATATGATGGAGACTACTTCATGGACTTAGGTATGGCTTATTTGATATTTGATGGAAATCATGTTGCAGATGAGATGGAGGCTACTTCATGGACCTGGACATGGCTTACTTTACATTTTGATAGAGATAGGATGGATTCTTGATCGAGTTGATGATGTGACGGGATGCAGGAGAAACGACTGACGAATGGCATGAGGAAGTTCATTCTCATGATGAGAGAGTATGGTTGGATTGATCACACGAATAGTTTAAGTCATGTAGGCTAGTAGTGTGCAGAATTATGTTGAAGACATAACAAATTTGTGTCATTGATATAGCTTAGCTATGTTGGCGTTATGTTGGAGTATCTTGACAGCAGATTCACATGATGATATTAACGATACATGATGAGTCGACAAGATATACGTTGTAGTGATAGCATGTAGCTTGTGTTGGAGAGACTAACTTTCCATGATGGAGGCAACATGTGGAGATTGCGATGGATGTGATTAATGATAATGGATTGAAGAGATTTACCCATACATGTTTATGGAGTCATGAGCCTTGATGGTTTATGCAATGATGGAGCAGATATGGGCAGCATGGACATTTTCAAGATGTTGGAGTTACTAACACTTTGCAATGATGTGATGGAGTTTCCGAGGACGACAACCTTATTTAGAGTGGGGGAGGATGTCAGGCCCATGAGTTGAGTCAATGTGCGACTAACTTGTAGGGCGCGCCCGTGTGCGAGGAGCGCCTGTATTGACCAACTCGAGCAAATGCGATGATGGTGAGACATTCGACAAGGTGCGACAATTTTGGGTGCACATGATGGGCACAATGTGTTGGAAAGTGCCCACCCCTTGGGTGATTCGTGCAACTTTTTGAGTGCATTGGGTGAGCGCGTGCCCATAGCGGGCAAGTCAGGGTATAGCGGTTATGCGAGTCGAGTGAACAGGCGGCACAACCGACTCGAATGACTGGAGTGACCCAAGTGACCCGACTGTGTTGGCAACATGGAGTTGTGATGAGTTATTGAAGTGTTGGGCCGACGTATGATATATGGGCAGACCGACGTGTTGAAGGCTGAACGAACATGAGTTAGAGAGTTTTGGGACCAGAACGTATCATATATATGAGGGATGGTGTTGGAAATTTTATAAATCAACCAAGTTCGAATGATATCGTAGATAAGAAAAGGACAATCGAACAAGGGGAGAATGAAGGAGCTAATGGGAAGCAAGTTCAGGTGAAGTCAAGTCGGGTCACAGACTGCACGAGTTGTGCAGACCATGCACCCGCACCCTGGGCAAAAATATGAACGAGACTTCTGAACGAGGCGTGCAGATGGGTCACTCCATAGCGCGTATCATGTAGAGGGTCAAGTCGTGTAGACAGACCATCCATTCGTGCAATAGGGTCACGGTACAGCGCGTTGCGTGAAGAAAGGGTCAATCAGTGACCCAGATCATGTAGAACATTATGAAGGTAACCAAATGTGTAGAAAGGGTTGAGCATGCCACGAAGACAACCAAAATGTGCATAACATGTTTGGTGAGGCCGAATTTGGGGTTTCCTTAGCAAGATTGTGCAAACAAGTGGCGACAAGGTTGTTGCATGATTGTGGCACGATTTTGGGTAAAAATTGGTTAAGTGTGCAGGCTAAGCTAGTTAGTTGCACAATTTATGTAAAATTGTACTTTGTAAAATATTGTACATTGTTATATATTATTATTGGGCAGAATTTACAGGAGTTTCCCTCCCAATTATGTATGGGCGTACTTATGTGATGTTGATGAATGTTTAATGTGAATTATTAAATATTGAAGATAACTTGTTTGGAAAATTGGATAAGTGCTGAAGTTAGACGTATTCCATACACTCTATTATCGGTAAAAATAAAAAGTGTAGTGGTGTCGCACCCGCTATACGTAGTTGAAAGAGTACCACAAGTATAGGGTCATGAAAACGGGTGTATGGGTGATGCCTCCAAATATTTGAACACGGGTGGGAGTAATTGAAAATCGATTCCAAACACCAAAACTCCAGAGGACGAAGAAGGAATTACGGGTAATCATAGCCACAAAACCCTAAATTGGTTTGGGCAAGGTGCATGCAGTCGCCATTTTTCGAGCCTGTGAAGGAAGTTTTTAGTCGCAATTTAATAAAGGAGGCAGGTTGAGGGTAAAAATCGTGAATAAGTAGAACCAAAAACAAGTCGGGTTTAGGTAGAAAACTAGTTGTCAGGTCCGGGTAATTTTTTTCCAGGAAAACTCTTGTAGAGTTTTATTCCAGAAAATAATCATTAAGGAATTGATTTTTTTCTGTGAACAAGAAAATAGGAGTAGGGTTTCTGAATAATTAGTGGAAACTCTTTTTTTATTAAGGTTTATTTAAAGAAAAAAAGAGTAGGGTTTTGTTTGAAGAAGATAAAACAAAAGTGCTTGGGTATCGTAAAAGAGAAACATTGTTTAAATTTTTATTTTTGAAATCCCAGTGAAAAAAACAAATTCAAAAAATAAAATAAAAAAAGGGAAAAATCCTAGTTGAATGAAAATAAAAATAAAAAAGGAAAATATTAGTTGAAGGATTTATAGGATTTATTTTATTTTATTTATTTTATTTTATTTATTTTTTCAATCAGTGACCCAGATAATGCACAATAATGCGAAGGTAACCAAAATGTGTAGAAAGGGTTGAGAATGTCACGAAGACAAGCAGAATGTTCATAACGTGTTTGGTGAGGCCGAATTTTGGGTTTCCTTAGCAGGATTATGCAGACAAGTGGCGACAAGGTTGTTGCATGAATGTGGCATGATTGTGCAGACAAGTGGCGACAAGGTTGCTGCATGACTGTGGCACGATTTTGGGTAAAATTTGGTTAAGCGTGCAAGCTAAGCCAGTTAGCTGAACAATTTATGTAAAATTGTACTTTGTAAAATATTGTACATTGTTATATATTATTATTGGGCAGACTTCACGAGAGTTTCCCTCCCATGTATGTATGGGCATACTTGTGTGATGTTGATGAATGTTTAATGTGAATGATTAAATATTGAAGATAACTTGTTTGGAAAATTGGCCAAGTGTTGAAGTTAGACGTATTCCATACACTCTAGTATCAGTAAAAAGAAAAAGTGTAGTGGTGCAGCACCCGCTATATGCAGTTGAAAGAGTACCACAAGTATAGGGCCATGACAACGGGCGTATGGGTGACGCCTCCAAATATTTCAACACAGGTGGGAGTACTTACAAATTGATTCCAAACACCAAAACTCCAGAGGATGAAGAAGGAATTATGGGTGACCATAGCTGCCAAACCCTAAATTCTTGTGGGCAAGGTGCATACAACCGCAAAAGGAAATTCAAGAAGAAATCCACACGCAAAGGAGTCAGGCCCACAAATAGACGCCATTTTTTGAGCCTGTGAAGGAAGTTTGTATTTGCAAGTTAATAAAGGAGGCAGATTGAGGTAAAAATCGTGAAGAAGTAGAACAAAAAGAAAATCGAGTTCAGGCATAAAACTAGTTGTCAAGTCCAGGTAATTTTTTTTCCAGGAAAACTCTTGCAAAGTTTTATTTCATTAAGTAATTATTAAGGAATTGATTTTTTCTGTGAACAAGAAAATAGGAGTAGGGTTTCTGAAGAATTAGTGGAAACTCTTTTTTTGTTAGGGTTTCTTTAAAGAAAAAAAAGTAGGGGTTTGTTTGAAGAAGAGAAAACAAAAGTGTTTGGGTATCGTAAAAGAGAAACATTTTTTAAATTTTTATTTTTGAAATGCCATTGGAAAAACCAAATTAAAAATAAAAATAAAAAAGGGAAAAAACCTCTCTTTTTTTTCTTTTTTCTTTTTCCTGAAAGAACCCAGCCAGTCATTAAAATAAATTTATTAAAGGAACATATGTAGAAGGAAAATGAAAAAAATGACTAATGCCAAGTTTGAGGTGGAGAAGTTATTTAATAAAAATAATTTTTCATTGTGGAAACTGAAGGTACAGTATTTGTTGGTGCAACAAGGGTTACACAAAATATTAGATGTGGTAAGAAAGAGACCTGTTGGCATGACAAGTTTGGAATGGGAAGACTCGGACACCTGAGCTCTCAGTACCATCAAGTTGTGTTTAGCGAATGATATTCTCTTCAACATTGTTGAAGAAACCTCAACAACAAGTCTCTGGGGTAAATTGGTAACTCTATACATGACCAAGTCTTTAACCAATAGTTTTTTTTTTCCAAGAAGAAAAAACACTTTCATTATAGATAAAGAAAGTACATATGCATATTTTTTCTTTTACATCATGTTGATTTGAGTCTATTATATATCTCTATAGTCATTATCTAGAGGTCTATTTTCTATACTTGCTTCTATTTGTCCTACACATAAAAAAGTTTCTACTTTGCTCCTTAAAGAAATTTCTAATAACAAAATACATGTTATCGTATTGGTAGATTTAAGGTTTCCGTGGTGTGTTTGTGCATGTAAAATGTTCATATTTTTCTACAAATTTGCTTGAAAACTGACGATGTTTCAAATCCAAAGGAGGATCCATCATCACGACAATGATCGAGAGAAAAGGAGACGAAGATATCTTGTAGGGTACCGAAACAAAACTTGTCCCCATCATAGATAGCATGATGTGTCCAGACCCCTGCAATCTGCCATAACCAAAATATTGGTAGCAGATCAACCCCAGAACTGCACTGCATCCTTCCTTTGACATTGTGTTTGCCTCACTATTTTTTTCTCTGAAGATGTGTGATATGGAGATCCTTCTGAAGTCACTAATCAACACCCTAATCCTTTGTTGCCATTTGAAGAGAGCAAGAGTCTACAATTTAAATCTTTCATTGGCCCACTCTATAACGATATTGGAGTCTCCATGGACGACTAATTCCTCTAAACCAAGCCATTTGGCGCAGAATACGACGCCCCATAATTTCAGAAGTTTTTCTCTTGTTTTTTATAATTTACCCCTATTCCAATGAAAGAGGAAAATATGTTTAGGATCTAGATGTATAGTCATGTAGCTGCAATAGGTTCCTAAAGATATAGCCCCGTCGGAAAAGGCCACTGGGAAAGTAGCCCATAGATCCCTAGGGCACTGATTGGGTTTTTTAACCTGCATAACCTGGGATTCAAATTCCTTATAATAGGCAGAAATCTTAGTGTTGGTCATGATGAAATCTAACGGAACCTGCTCGAAAATGAATGCATTCATAGTCCGCCAAATTCCCCAAAGGATGAAGAAGGGTAAATAACTATGATGTTTGTGATCCACAATCCACTGCTCATGGCATAATCTGATGTCAGTCCTTCCCCAATAATCTTTGCAATCCAACAAATTAAGCACTCCAAGCCAAACCAAAATCGAAAATGGGCACTGCAGAAAAAAGATGGATTATGTCTTCTCCCTGAACCCGACAAAGACTGCACCACCCTAGAGCCTATAAACCCCTCTTAATAATGATCTGAATTTGAATGTTAGTTATTGTTGTGCTAATTTCATTTTCAGATGTAAAACTTATTCACTGATCTTATGCTTGATGTGCAGGTTCCCTTGTTGCTTATTTGTATCAAAAGAGGAATTAAAACTGAATTTTATGAGTGTTTTTGAAACCATAAAGCATGAATTTTAAGATTTGAACAACAACAACATAAATGACAGCAAATGACACAAACTAATACAATAAAATAGAGTTCTGATGAAGGAGTTCACCCCTCTTGGGCTACATCTCCTTGGTCCAGTTCCATAGATGGGGCCTCTGTATTAGCTAAAATTTACTCAAAATTATGTTTACATGCATAAAATTCTTTTGGAACCTATTCCAATGAGTTTAAAACATCGAAATCTATCAGAAACGACTATTTTTTTACTCAATTTGGTTACCAGATGCTTTGAGCATGGCCTTCCCTCCTGGTGGCCCTCGGCTTCAAAAATATTCACGGAAACAAATAACTGTGTATATGACCTCTTCTTCCTCTGTAACCTGTTCCAATGGCTCCAAAACATCAAAATACGCTAAGAAATACTATCCTTGCACCCAATTTGGTCGAATATTTCCTTAGTTATGGCAAAACCAATTTTCCCTAGTTTTCCTCCACTAAATCTGGAAATCTTCCATTTAACTCCACTAAATGTGGAGCTTCTCTACATTTGGAGGGTCCGCCATATCTTCCGCCAAGAAGTACACACTTAATGTTAAGATAAGTTGTGTTTAAGTTGGGTTAAGCGTGTTTAGCGCTAGCTCGCACTTATCCGTTAATGTCGGATTATCATAACATAACCACAAATTATTGTATTAATACACGACTTAATGCATTTAAATCTCCGCAGCTCACATCGCAGTCACTTTCGCAGATTGCAGATTGCAACATTTTCGCAGATCGCAGATTACACCCCGCTATAAATAATTCTATCTTTCCTGCTCCATCTTGCGATTGTGATACCCTGATGCGATATATCGCATCACAATTCCTTTGTTACCATCTACTGCCGCTTCCAAAAAACCCTGATTGCGATAATAATGGGACCCACCTACCTACCATGTCACTTCGCACAATCGTAAATCATAAATCTTTTTGTTTTTGCCTTATGTCCTCCGCTCCTAAAATCCCGGTGTGAGATGGTTGAACTCGTCGATGCTTTGGACCAAGGTTTAATAGTTTGGGTTAGTGAAATATGTCGCGGATATATGTTGTATTGTCATCTGACTATGGTTTCAGCCATTAGTCCCAACCTTTGTTTAAATAAATATGCAACCAACCTTGACCTTGAAATATGTAATGCATGTGCCTTCCAACTGAAGATTATCCACCAGATTGCTTTGGATATTGGATGAGCCATGTGCCCTTCCCCATTAGCCTATAAATTCCACTAATAAAATAATCCACCATAGTAATAATTCCAAACTTAGGAAATAGAAGAAAAATTCAACTTCCCCAAGCAACATTGGCGAATCTGGATATGACACTTGTCACAGTCTCATTGGACTAAAACTAAAGAAGATTCCTGAATGTTGACTGGGCTTCCATGTCATCAGCTTGTACCTGTTATGCATTTTTTTAATAAAAATTTGTTTGTTCTGAATGGCGATCAACAGACCATAACTCCTTCATCCGAACTCGGATTTCAATGAAACGATTTGTGTTGGATTCCTTGTGATGGGTCGGTCATTTTTGTTCTAGTTTCATTCAATTCTAAGCACTTTCATTTCTGAGCTAAAATATTGAGCCTCTGATCATTCCTCCCCACTAGAAACCTTTTGGACCCCAAAATATCTCTTGATTACTAATTATGTGGATGAGGGGACTGTTCCCTCACCCTTCCAGTCTCTATCCATTGAAATTTTCCCAATTTCATCATTTGGAGCTTTTCATAAAATGTCAACATTTTCCTTGATTCTTGCGACCTTCTCTTGCTGCCATTGACACCATCATGCTGTAATATTTCTGAATTTGCAGAACAACAATCTATTTTTGCAGAAACCATCTTGTTCCTACCTTGGTCAACAATAAAGGAAAACTTAGAAACTTTCTCACCTTACACATTATCACCATGGCGATTTTTAGTTGATATCGCTTTGTATTTGCGTTGAGTCTTGACCAAGTATCTTCACCATTGCCATGTACCTTTTGGAGACCAACAATAAACATTTGTGGAACCCATGCCTTCTTTGCCAAGATGCTTTTTTACTTTCTCTTTGACCTTTGCACCCTCTTGCACCGCCATCTTGTTTCCAACACTACTCAACACCAATGTTGACTGCTGCAAATGTTTTTCACTTTCTTTCAAAGGCAACTTGTTAACATCCTGAAAAAACTGATTACAAGCATAACAATCTTTATGAAAAGTGTGATTCAATACATCTCTTTGTTTGATCATCAACATTGTCAAGTTCTGACTTGCATTCACTATTCTCTTCATTTCACTTGCATGCATAAGAGACAAACATGTCTTCTTCTTATGTGCTCTAATTGTGTACTCAATACCATCCTTAAACAAGTGGTACTTGTTCTCATGGGGATGAAATGCAACTTTCCTATCATACAAATAAGGACTTCCCAATACAATACCTAATATTTCAAGTGGCTCCACATCAAGCTCAACTGCATCAAGAAAGTTTGAGTTAATGGAAAATCTTAGTAAGCACTTCCTTGTAACCTGCAAGTTTTCATTCTTGCAAATCCAACCCAAAGGATATGGTCTTGGATGTCTAATTGTTTCAAGGTCTAGTTTCTTAACCAAATCTTCAGAGATAAAGTTAGCTTGTGACCCACTATCAAAAAGTGTATCAATATTGGTATGTTTAGAGACAACTCTAATATGGAAAAGTTCTATTATTGTATCTTCATCATGAGTATCATTTGAAAAATTTGAAGAACTAGTGCTTGCAACATGTTTACTGTTCAAACCCATGGCTATAATTTTTGTCTCGTCTCCTGAATCTGACCCTAAGTCTTGTTAAGCTATAACAACAGTTTTCCCCTTCTCTTTGGCTTCCAGTCTATTTGGTTTCAATTTTGGATGAAGTTGCCAACAATGGTCTTCATCATGGCCAATATTTTAACAGTTTTTGCATGTGAGTTTTTCCTTCTCTCTTTTTACAGAGCTTTTTATTTTTCCTCTTCCATAAAAATTTCCTTTCCCTTTACCCTCACTTTCTCCTTTCTCATCTATGTTTTGTTTTCCCCTTGCCTCTAAGTGTGTGGCTTGTACACAAACTTCATCTAAATTTCTTGGGTTAAACATAAGAATAGTATGATTCAAATAGGAATGTAAACCCCCAATGTATTTCAAGAGTGTATCTTGGGAATTCAAATTTATTCCTAACAACAAAGCTCTCTTCCTAAAATCCTGGGTATACTCTTGAACTGTTTGACCCTTGAGTTGCTTAAAATTTTGCCAACTCATAATAGCTTTTTGCATGTAGGCTAATGGATAAAATTGTCTTTTAATGGAAGAAATAAACTCAACCAAATAAATGGATATCTTACCAAGGATTCACATTTTCTCTTGAGTCTTTGCTTCCCAACAAACTAGTGCAAATCCTTCTAGCCTTAATGAAGCTAACTGGATCTTTATTTCGTCTTCATGAAGGTTTTGAATTCTACAATACACCTCCAATTGACATATCCAATTGTCAAGCCTCTCTGCATTTACCTTTCCATTGTACATGGGTAGTTCAAACTTAATGTCCAATTTAAGTAGTGGAGTTTTTCCTTTTATGGCTTTTGAGTGAGTGTGAGTGGTCTTTGAGGTGGAAGTGGAAGATGATGTAGATGGGAATGATGAGGATGGTAGAGATGGAGGTGGCTTTCCTTCGCTTCCCTTTGAACTCTTATCTTCATCCTTCATACCATCTAAAGATCCTTCTCCATATGGAGGCTTAGAACCTCCTCCTGCTCTTTCTGCAATGAATGCATCAAACATGATTTTAACCATTCTCTGAATGTCATTGAAGTCTCTCTTGAAATCCTCTTCTTCTGAATGTCCATGAGTCTCTCTAACACCTGACATAATGGCTAAGGATTCAAGCTCAACACATGATGAGTGTACCTCTTCAATCAACTCAGCTTCTTATACAAATTGCACCTCTTCAATCTCAACCTCTTGAGACAAAACTTGAGGTTCTTCAAGTGCATCTATGAGTGGAATTTTGGGTGAGGATGATGATATTTAAGCTCTCCTTCTTTTGGTCCTAATCTCAGAACTTGCAACCACCAACTTCCCTTCACCTTTATGCAACTTTAACCTTGTCAGCATCACAAAATTGCAACCATTAACTTTCACAAAACTTCAAGCAACTATCAAGAAAATAACCTTGCCTTTCAACCAGGGTCTGATACCAACTTGATCTGAATTTGAATGTTAGTTATTGTTTTTCTAATTTCATTTAAAACTTATTCATTGATCTTATGCTTGATGTGCAGGTTCCCTTGTTGCTTATGTGTGTCAAAAGAGGAATTAAAATTGAATTTTATGAGTGTTTTTGAAAGCATAAAGCATGAATTATAAGTGTTGAACAACAACAACATAAATGACAACAAACCACACAAAATGATACAATAAAACATAGTTTTGATGAAGGATTTCATCCCTCCTGGGCTACATCTCCTTGGTCTAGTTCCATAGCTTGGGCCTCCGTATTAGCTCATATTTTCTCAAAATGTTGTTTACATGCATCAAATTCTTTTGGAACATGTTCCAATGAGTTTAAAACATTGAAATCTATCAGAAACGACTATTTTTTTACTCAATTTGGTTACCAGATGCTCTGGGAATGGCGTTCCCTCCTGGTGGCCCTAGGCTTCAAAAATATTCACGGCTACAAAAACCTATGTAGATGGCCTCTTCTTCCTCTACAACCTGTTCCAATGGCTCCAAAACATCAAAATATGATAATAATTACTATCCTTGCACCCAATTTGGTCGAATATTGCCTTAGTTATGGCAAAACCAATTTTCCCTAGTTTTCATCCACTAAATCTAGAAGTTCGCCAGTTAGCTCCACTAAATGTGGAGCTTCTCCGCATTTGGCGAGTCTGCCATATATTCTGCCAAGATAAGTACACACTTAATGTTAAGATAAGTGGTGTTTAAGTGGGGTTAAGCACGTCTAGCGCTAGTCCGCACTTATTTGTTAATGTCGAATTATAATAACATAACCACAAATTATTGTATCAATACACGGCTTAACGCATTTAAATCTCCGCAGATCGCATCACAGTCACTTTCGTAGATCACAAATCGCAGCACTTTCGCAGATCGCACATCGCAATCCCACTATAAATGATTCTATGTTTCCTTGTCCGTCTTGCAATTTTGATACCCCGATGCGATACATCGCATCACAAATCCTTTGTTATCATCTACTGCCGCTTCCAAAAAACCCCAATTGTGATAAAAGTGGGACCCGCCTACTTGCCACGTCACTTCGCGCAATCGTAAATCGTAAATCTTTTTTTTGTTGCCTTATGTCCTCCTCTCCTAAACTCCCGATGTGAGATGGTTGAACTCGTCGATGCTTTGGACCAAGGTTTAATACTTTGGGTTAATGAAATATGTCGCGGATATATGTTGTATCGTCATCCGACTATGGTTTCGGCCATTAGTCTCAACCTTTGTTTAAATAAATATGCGACCAACCTTGACCTTGCAATATTTAATGCATGCACCTTCCAACTGAAGATTACCTGTGAGATTACTTTGGCTCTCGGCTGCGCCATGTGCCATTCCCCATTGGACTATAAATTCCACCAATAAAATAATCCACCATAGTAATAATTCCAAACTTAGGAAATAAAATAAAAATTCAACTTCCCCAAGAAACATTAGCGAATCTGGAGATGACACTTGTCACAGTCTCATTGGACTAGAACTGAAGAAGATCTTTGAATGTTGACTGGGCTGCCGTGTCATCAACCTGTACATATTCTGCAATGTTTTAATAAAAATTTGCATGTTCTAAATGGTGATCAACAGACCATAACTCCTTCATTCGAGCTTGGTTTTCAACGAAACAAGTTGCGTTGGATTCCTTGTGACGGTTCGATCGTTGTCGTTGTAGTTTCATTCAATTCTGAGCACTTTCATTTTGAGCTAAAATACTAAGCCTCTGATCAAATAAAGTTATCCAAAGTTAAAATGTGGTTGTTTATCACCAACCAAATGAAGAATTTGAGTTCCTGGGGAGTGTTCCATCTCCAAGACTTGTTGAGCCAGATGAAATGTTGATCTAACACATTAGCTTGTGTAATGATGGACTATGACTCACTAAATTTAACCTGACCTTTGTGAAAACCTCCATTCCATATTAATTTGTCCATATTTGGGGTCAGGAAAATGCTTGCAAGCTTCAATTTTAAAATATATTTTATCCATTCACGAGCAAGATGTCTCGACAACATAAGCATTCCTGAATCTTTCCCACATGTAGAATGTGAAGAGGACGCATGAGAGATATCAATGTCATTACAAACATAAATACCCAAATCATCAAAAATGGTCATGAGGGGATAAGATAGGGTATGAATACCTTCCACTCCATTAAAAGCATCCTAGTCGATTTTCAGAATAGATCCAAAGCCAATTTGCCATGTCAAGTTCCCAAGGAACTAATGTTTGGAATGAAGCAAACTTCTCCATGATTATGATATCCACGGAGGATCAAGCACTCCATTGACTTGGAGGATCAAGTACTCCCTTGAATTTGATGATCTGATTCCACAACCCATCATTAATTAATAAAACTTAGTTATTATCTTAAATTTAACTTGGTGTAGCCTAATTATAGTCTAAAAAAAATTTAAAAAATTAAAAATTAAAAAAAAATTAATAATAAAAAAAAAAAAACACACACACACACACACACACACACACACACACATGGAATTTGGCAATTGTGATTTCTTATTGTTTAAAATATACTTTTGAATGCATAAATTGATTCTGCACCCTAAAAAACCCCGAAGCACTAGATTTATTTATTGATGATTTTTTAATTTAGTTATAAATAGACATTTTCATATATGTTATTTACTATAATTATTGTTAAAGTGTTTAATAGGGATTTTATCTACATATATTTGCATTTATTAAATCATTAATATATATAGTTATATTTTATATCAATTATTTTAATAGACCACGCACATAATTTGTATAAACTTTATTACTATGTTAAACTTTGATACTCAAATTCCACTACCCTACATTAATATTAGTTATTTTTTTATTAATCATAATTGTTTTTTAAAATATTATTAAATTATGATATTTAATTTTTATTAAATTAAATATTATATATAAATATCACTTGAGCCCATAACTTAATAAACAACTATTCATATTTAGTGGTTGGATTTGATTCTGTACTTTAAATTTATTTAATATATTAGTTTTTACCCATGGTTTTGTGATTTATATATATCCAATTTATTGATTTTTGCTTGTTAAATTTTCTTTTTATAAATTAAGATGATGGAGATAAGTAATTTTTAAGTGAAATTAGTTGACTTTTGTTTATATTTTACATGTTATGTTACTTTTACATATGAAACCTACATTTTTTTCCCAACATTTAAAGATGTTGACAAACTTTCTTACATTATATCTACACATCTCACTTGACACGATAATGATGAGAAGTAACTCCTAGTAAATATATGTATTTACATCTTATTCCTATCCATTTTTTATGCAAAGATCTGGTTAAATTATGGTGGGAAGTAACCCATGATAAATATATGTTATTTACTTTCTTCTCAATTTAATAATATAAATGTTGTCGGGGTTTGGGCTCGTGGCCAGTAGATGCTTGCTAAGGCGTTTGTGTCGCTATGGAGGTCACGAGTTCGAGTCTTGTATAGCCCGAGGGTCATTGTGGTAGGCCTGGTGGTTCCTCCTAAATTTATAGGAGTAACTAGTGGGATTCAACCCCGTGTTATGTGAGTACGATACTATTGCAGTTGTTGATTCTCCTAGTCAAGAAGAAGAAGAAGAAGAAGAATATAAACCAACACACAAGTCTAACTATCATAAGTTTTGGAGTTTTTGGCTACTCACATCTTGATCTTTGTTGTTTAAAATGTTTTTTTCACTATTTATATGGATTCAAGGCCCTCAAAAATCTCTACAACCTGGATTATAGAGAATTCACATTTCAAACTTGTGATTCCAACAAACTCAATTATTCACATGACATTATCTTGTGCAAATGTTACAACACCTTAAGTGGTTCACCTTTGTACTTCTTTTACACTTTTATTCTCAGTCTGACATCTCGCACACATTTTTTTAGACTACTTTCTCTGTGCTTTACATCTAATTTCTCTATGTGCTTGCTCAGGGTCCCCACAAAACATCCTTTATAGGTGCACAACCGACAACTATTTTCTTCCATGACACTTTTATCAGTGCATGACAAACGAACTATTGCTCCCTCTTCTCAGTTCCCTGCAATGTGTATTTCCCTCTTAGGTGACGACACAACATGCAAGCTTTAACCTACAAATAAGAAACAACAACTGGAGCTTATGGGCTGCAATATTTTAATGAAAACCATTGAAGAGTCTCCTATGGACAAGATTCGCAGGCTTACTATGGAGAACGTCGTGCTAGTATTCAACATGACTTCTTGCTGCATGTGTCATGTCGTTAAACGACTCTTGTGCAGCCCAGGCCTGCATCCTGCCATTTATGAATTGTACAAGGAGGAAGGCAGAGTGGAGATGGAAAAGGTACTGCGGGCATTGGTGGGAGGAGCACAAAAATCATCGATGCCTGCTTTGTTCATCAGAGAGAATCTGATTGGCGGCCTAGACTAGGTCATGGCCATACACATATGTTGTAGCCTCTACAACACCCTCCAAAAAACCCCACTTCAAAATTTTTGGAGCCCCTTGAAATTAAAGAAAACCAAGTAAAGAGTCCAGAAGGCTAAGTCGCAAAGTCACAAAATTCTATTTTTTAGAAAACCGCGACTCCGCGACCTTGCGACCCAGCGACCTGAAGGTCGCAAGGTCGCAAAACTCAATTTTTCCGGAAAACCGCGACCCCGCGACTTTGCGACCCCACGACCTGAAGGTCGCAAAACTCAATTTTTCCAAAAAACCGCGACCCCGCGACTTTGCGACCCTGCGACCCACAGGCCACAAGGTCGCAAGGTCGCGAGGTCGCATATCTCTCTAATCGCTCAAATTGCGACCTTGCGACCTCATTAAATGCCCGCACGTGCGACCTTTTTATATAAAGGAAGTCGCTAGGTCGCATTTTTCATATGCTGCGGATAGAAAAAAATGGCTCTGACAAGTCGACTGGCGCGCGATTTTCCCGGGAAAGTTGCCTTTTCCCTCGTGCTGTTTCCTTCTTGGTCATTCTTGCTAAATCCCAGGCACCCTTAGCCTTTAAATTGTACATTTGCTTCAACCACTAGCTATTTTTCTTACTTTGGGTTTTTGTTCTGATTCCTGTTTCCCCCCACTGTGCCCATTGTGCTCAAAATCATCACCATTGTTGGTCTTGGCTTTCATGGCTACTTCCCTACTCCCAAAGCTAGCCCTTGACTCCATATTGACCCATTTGGTTTTGCATTTTGCCAGTTAAGGGGAAAACCACTTCACGTCGCGCGCACCCAAAACCCCCGGGGAAGCCCTAGCGCGACCTCCGACCCCGCGACCTAGTCGCAAGGTGGCAGTTTCCAAATTATTCGAGATTTGCGACCCCGCGACCCAGTCGCAAGGTCGCAAGGTCGCATTCTCACGGTTTTCAAACATTTGCGACCCTGCGACCCCGCGGCCCAGTCGCAAGGTCGCATTCTCACGGTTTTCAAACATTTGCGACCCCGCGACCTGGTCGCAAGGTCGCAAGGTCACATTTTCACGGTTTTCAAACATTTGCAACCCCACGACCCAGCGACCTAGTCGCAAGGTCGTAAGGTCGCATTTTCATACTTTTTCACGATTCGCGACCCAACGACCCAGTGACCTAGTCACAAGGTTGCAAGGTCGCATGTTGGCTACTTTCTCTCAATCTGCGACCCCGCGACCCAGTAGACCAGTTTTCAATTTTTCCTGTGTCCCAGCTAAAATCATTGACAAACTGTAATTGGTCTTTTATCATCATGTCGTTCTTATCATGGGATTCTTTCATGAATATGACAAGTGAACTTGAAGCAGACGCAGAGTGTATACCTGTTCTCTCGGATTCCAGCGACATGGCACCCCCAGTGTCCCGGAAGAAAGACAAGCACATGGTAGTGGAAGAGGTGGAGATGGACATCCCAGTGTCCCCACCCCCGATATATAGAGATACCCTTTTTACATTTGCAAAAGGGGACAGCATGCGATGGTACCAAGTATACCATGAGTTCGCCATAACAGAAGCGGAATTTCCAGAAGACCTCCCGGATCGGGAGGTATACTTAAAATTCAAAAGGTCCAAGCAGCATCTCATAGGTGCTCATCCGGCCATATTTCCATGTCCTGAAATGATGGACTGGATCATACAAAAAATAGATCCCAAGAAGTTCATGATCCGAGACAGCGAAGGCAAGGCTTTCGCAACGCTCGTAGGCTCGGACGCCCATGTTTACTACTCTTTGCCTCAACAGGAAGAAAACTTTACAGAAGAATGGGCTTTTGCCCATGCAGTCCCTGTAGTCGACACTATCAGGCAGTGGTGGGCGGAGCCCAACAAATTTAAAGTCAAGAAAGACCAAGAATATCCGGTGGCCAGCCTGAGAAAAGTATATAAATTAGTAGCCACCATGCTTTGCAGATTGTACGGGCGCCCCGACGCCACCACCTTCAACGGCACATGGGCTACTATCATGGAATATGTAACGGTGCATGGCACCCATTTCAACTGGTCTAGTATATTGATGACCTCAATGCATACAAACTTGTCCTCGGCATTGGCCCCAGATTAAGGAATGCCCTCTGAGTTCTATATGGCCTCTTATATATTGGATGTCATCTGTGCAAGGTTGCATTTTGAGGGATGGGCACATAACTGGGATCTCGCATAAACCCGTGTAATTCATCTACAAACCAAAGTGTTCTGGGAATCCAGGTATAAATAGGATATAGAACCAATTTCTCAAATATTCATCTCCGCCCTATTCAGGAAATTATTTGGCCAAGACGCCCCTTGCATGTCTTGGCGAGCCAGGGAGACTCTAGGCCAAGTGGCGCATTGGTTTCCGTTCGCTGGATATACTTTCATCCGAGTCTTCGGCTCGTTCAGGGCACCACATGCTATGCCTCGCTTCGTTACAGACAAGATTCTCATACAAGAGGTATGCTTCCAAATGTCCTCGGGTTTCTCCAGTCTCTTGTCCAAAGGTAAGAAGAAGCCCTGGCCCGCGCTACCCCTCACTATCGGCACATACACAGTTAAAGATTTCAAAGAGGTGGGGGCTGAAGGAGAAGAAATTAAAAGTTATCTCCTAAGGGCTTTAGAGTACCGAACATACGACCCAGAGAGGATCGTTCCCGAACACTGCAAGAAGGCCAAATTCAAATGGAACTACCAGCATGTAGAACGCCCAGGAGAAGATGAGAGAAGAAACTAGTATAATGCAGATAGACAACTTGCTCTGTGGGCGGACTCTGGCCAAGAGGATCCGGATGATCAAAGCCTGGAAGACAAGAGCCGTAGGTTAGGA
Organism: Pinus albicaulis; assembly: GCA_034641835.2. NCBI lineage: Eukaryota > Viridiplantae > Streptophyta > Pinopsida > Pinales > Pinaceae > Pinus > Pinus albicaulis. The sequence goes on from JAXQQM020059580.1 coordinate 25,800, forward strand.
GGTGCTTCTTCCTCTCTAGCTAAAAAGCCCCGGACCAGCACACGGCCCGACACCTCTTCCCAACAGAAAGAAGCAGAGGCCAAAGCCCAGCAAGCGAGAGAAAAGAAGATGAAAGAGGACGAGGAGAAGCGCAAGAAGAGTTCAAAGGCAGATCAGAAGAAGAAACAGGCCGAGGAGGCCAGGAAGGAAAAACAAGAAAAGGAGGCACAAGCCACAGCAGAACAGGCACTCAATAAAGAGCTTGACATAGCAGAGGCAGAACACCAAAAGAAAGCAGACCAAGCTGCTGCAGCCGAGCGAAAGAGGAAAGCCGAAATGGAAGCAGCGGCAGAAGTGGAACGCAAGCGAAAGGAAGAGCATGAGAAGGCGGAAGTCGAGCGCCAACAAAGGGAAGAAGAGGAAAAGAAGAGGAAAGAGGGAGAGGAAAAGAAGAAGAAAGATGAGGAGGATGAATTGATAGAAGACATCAAGATGTCTCCCCTCGAAGTACCTCTAGGCAGTACAGGAACCATGCTCTCCGATGTTAATTCCCCCCAGGGGCAGGAGGAGGAGGTCTTCGACCTCACCAGGCTCACATTCGACCAATTCTCTTTCAAAATCCGGCAAGAGAAGAGAAGATCCCTGGCACAAAGTCCTTCCACCACATCCACGGTTGCAACTGAAAAAGACATAGTCCTTGATACTAGGACTAATCCCGTGATGATAGCATCGGCAGGCACGACTTTCGCCGCGGCCACGGAAGAAAATGTCACCAGAATGAGTAGAGAAATCATTTCTCTACAAAACAGACTACGAGCAGTGGAGCAGCGGGAGAAGAAGGCGGAATAGGAGAGGTCGGCATTGGAAGAGGAGATGCAACAACTCCGGAACAAGGCTCCCCCAGTCAATGAAGTTCCACTTGCCGTTCTAAAAGAATGCGATGTATTGGAGGCGACCATGAGGCAGGTGTATGGGGAAATGTTCACCATAAAACAAACAGTCGCCCCATTGGTAAGAGCACGAGCAAAAACTAAGCAGAAGCACGAGCAGCTCAAGGAAGCCTCAGCTGCCTTAGATAAAATGATGAACTAGATAGTGCAATACCCTCAAGTTCCTGAGCATTTTCCTAAGAAGGATTGGATTCATACACAAGATGCCAAAGTCCAAATCAGGATGAAGATGCAATCCAAGGACAAGCTATCCAAGGATTTGGACAAAGTAATGTCTTCATACGACCACCTGATCAGCAGCATAGACTCAATGCACACTCTTCACCACATTCCTTCGCTAGGGGCATTGGACGAAAGTAAGACCCGGGAGCAAGTAGTTCAAGAAATCCAGTCATTCCTGCAGCCTATCAAGCAAGCTGTTGCCGCCCCCGAGGTCGCCGCATCACAAGAAAATCTGGGTCAGTTTCTTGTCGTGCCAGTACGGATTTACACCAAGCTCGCCTCCCTTTCAAACCAGATCTCACAAAAGAAGGAAACTCTAATCCTGAATGCTCTGGAGTGCATGCATCGGTTGAAAGAGGAGGTCCCTCTAGTCTCTCCCATAGCAGCAGAATACCAGACCTGACAGGATTTCCTAAAAGGAAAGCAGATTGATGTTCCTGATCTCTCTATTGCGCGCCCATCTCCATGACTCAGTGTCAGTAGGTCGCAGGTCGCAATTCTCACTAGGTCGCAGGTCGCACTGCCAAATAGGTCACAAGTCGCACTCACTAGCCAAGTCACAGGTCACAATTTTCTCCCAGGTCGCAGGGCAACTCAACCGGCGGGCAGGCGAAGAGTCAGGGAGCCCAAAGGGCAATTTTGATCTATAAAACCCCTTCCGGGGAAAGTGTACTGATCTTCTTTTTTGGGACTTAAAATCTACAGAGCATTGTATTTGAAGATAACACTCTTTTGGCATATGAATACAAATACCTGTTGAAACTCCTTTTGGATCTGATGTGTTTTGCTTGGTGAACACTACGAGTATTTTTTTACAGTTTCAGAACATCTTTTGATTAATGAGACTGCACTTTTTAATGGCATCATTTATGCATCATAGTCACCTGTATGTGTGTTAATGGTGTTCGGATTAATTGCTTGCTGAATGGATGTTAGTGACTTTGTTTATTAGCATTTTATTTTATCGTTCAGAAAGTAAAGGGGAATCTCGCCATAAAGAACTGTTTCTTTTGTAGTCAGAATCACCTACAAGCATAACCCCAAAGATGTGTTGTTGACAACATTTCCTTCGGCGTGCATGCTTTATTATCTATCTTGCTACGCGTAGTGTTATATACATGTTTAATGCATCAACCATGTATTTTGTATCATGTGAATAAGTGTGTGTCCGCAGGTTCGAGCAAGTTCTTTTGAGACCAAAGGGAAGGTGACTGAAGAGGTAGCCGGACCCACACCCCGGAAGGGATCCCTATTCCAAATGGTTCAAGGTCTGATTGGGACTTTCTACCGGGGAGATCCCATACTGTTGGCCGGACGATTTTCCCCGTCAACAGAATTGGCACTAGAAGGAGGGCCTGAATGGCAGCCTCCCAGCATACAACCAACATTCCATCACAAACTCCCCATGGGGAGGTCATAAACAATGAAACTATCCCTCCATTGGAAGATATTCCAAGGGTGGAGATGTCGTATTATGAAATTACCCACGCACAGTTGAGAGCCTTGCGCCCAGCCGCCCGCAATCTCCTCAGGGATTTGAGATATGCCCCAATCATGCAATTCTTGTCCCATAATAGAACCCCGACTGAAAACACCACTCGTAATGGTGCCTTGGTGAGCACCGTGCCCGAGTTGGTGAATCTCATGCTTGAAGACCTCACCGCCGCTGCTCAGCGTGACGAACCAATTCCCGAACTCCAAGACGGCGATGAGGAATAATTTGGTCCCACCGAACCTTTTCCCGACCCTCAGCCCAACCAAGCCCAGCCGAACAACAACCAAGCACGCCCCCCACCTGGGGAAGGTGAGGAGGATAGAGGCTGAGGGAATGAAGGCGACAGAAATAGAGCGTGCACAAACGAAGGCGAGGGAAATAGAGCCCGCTGGACTGGAGGTAGAGGAGATAGAGGCCTAGGCCAAGGAAACTGTGCCAACAACCGTCACCCAATCCCAAATAGGCCGCCTGTCCACAACTGGGGATATCTCAGAGACTTTCCCTACCGTGAAAGATATCAAGATGAACATTCTCGCCATGAGGGAGGAGCATCGGTGTCAGGTTCGGGGGGTGAATCCGAGCCTGAGTTTAGGCACCACCAGCATGCTAGAAGGGTGCAACCCCTAGCCTAGATGGCCCAGTCACCATTAAATCTTTTGGGCACACTCCACGACCTGCCTAGGCACCGGGAGAAGCACCTCCCCAAGTTTGATCCCGAGAAAGGCACCTTGGCTGAGGATCATATAAGCAGCTTCTATCTTTCCCTGCAAATCATGAGGGTTCAATCAGATGACGTTGTTTGCCGTCTGTTTCCGCATACTCTTGAAAACAAAGCAGCCACTTGGTACCGCTCCCTCCCAAGTGCCTCCATCACGTCGTGGGACCAGTTTCGACGCGCATTCTTGTAGAAATTTTCAAAGGACAAAACCCCTTCCATGCTCCTCACAGAGTTAAGCACCATTAAGTGTCACAAGAAAGAGAAGGTGAGAGACTTCAATCAGCGCTTTGCTACCATACTGCAAAAATTTCCCCCGAACTTGGCATTGGACGACTCTATTACCATTGACTATTATACAAAAGCTCTCCCTAGGGATATCGATGTCTTCGTGAAACGCGAATCGGCCCACACTTGCAGCCAACTACGCAGCCGCCCTCACTGTAGAAAGAGACATGCTTTCTATAGGAGCCATTGATCATGAGGGGAGAGATGACCACAAACCAATCGCAAAAAGGGGTCAGTCCGCCACAAACAAGATCGCAGATAAGGATAAGGATGCTTTTGACTTTGAGGGTATAGCGAAGACCCTCAAGCTATTAACAAATGAAGTCTCTGATCTGAAGAGGAAGGGTATAGAGTCCACATCTAGTGCCAAGGCGCCTAAGCCCTTCTTCAGAAAGAGCAACCCCAACACCAGCCGACCCCCGTCCAACCCGAACACTGTTCTGAACGTTGAAGAGATAGGAAAACATAACTTCTGCTCCTTCCACCAGGCTGCCCACTCTGAAAAAACATTCCCCCAGTGGATTGGCAGCATGATTGCAGTGGTAAACCAGCTTCTGGATGATCAAACCCCAGGGGACGCGGGGGAGGATGATGTTTCAGACCACGATGAAGAGTTTCCCCCGGATGAAGAACCAGCATCCTCAGTTCTTGCATTCGATGTCATCCGAGGGGACAACCATCCTACAATTGCTGATATCAACATGGCAGACAATCCTAAGACCCCGCCTGTAAGAAACTACAGCCTTAGGATTAAAGGACCGGTCCTTGAACCATCCTTTGAGGAGAAGAAAAGGGCTTTCTTAAGGAAAATTCTGCCGCCGGGGAATGAACAACAAGCTGCCCCTAAGAAGCCCACAAATGACAATACCTGAGCAAATCCAAAAAGCAAGCACCCCATGGGTTCCACCACAACCACTACCGAACCCAGTCCCCAATCTGATTCCACATACAACATTGTAGAGGACATGAAGAAAACCAAAGCTAACATATCCCTCTATGAGCTTGCTCGCATCACGAATCAACGAGAACTCATTCTTAAAGCCTTCGCCAATACCTCAGCTACTACGCTTGTAAGCAACACTTCCGCGCAACCTAGTCCAAGTGTTCAGTCCATCGTAAACGCCATCAATGCAAATTCCAGGGGGTCTACTCCTCCTTTCCTCCTGTCTTTTGAGATCTTCAACTTCAACGTCCATAACTGTCTAGTTGACTCCGGCGCCTCCATGAACGTCATGCCCCTATCTGTTTGTAAGAAGCTGAACATCCGCCCAGAGAAAACTGATGCAAGGATCATTCAACTTGACAGATCTCAAGTGCTAGCCGTATGAGAACTGAATAACGTCATCATCCGCCTCTTATCCGATTCTAGAGTCCACCAATGCATCGACATTGTAGTCGTGGACATTCCGGAAGCCTACGGCCTATTACTTAGTAGGGACTGGTCCAACAAGCTGCAAGGATATTTTGCCACTGACTGGTCCCACCTTTGGCTGCCTTATAAGGGTCGGAATAACAAAATCAGGGTCGAAAGTGAGCCTTATATGAAACATACTGTGACTGATTTGGATGCTCCTAATGAACCCATCAGTTTTTCTCAAGAGGAGCTTGGCATGTGCTTCTTGGAAGCCATTTTTGGATGTTATCACCCTCCTCAATCTCCAGTAGATCCCGAGACCCAGTCTGAATTAACACTATTCGCAGAAGATCAATCCACTCCCGTCTCACACCAAGCTGAAGTCCCGCCCCAACCTACAACCCCAAAGGAGCCAGAAAACGATGTATGGACCATGTACTATGACGGTTCCAAAAATCTTGACGGAGCTGGTGCGGGCTGCATCTTGCTAGACCCTCAAAAGAACAAATTCTTGATATCCTGTAGGCTTGAGTTCCAATGCACAAACAATACTGCGGAATATGAAGCTCTAATCCTCGGACTCAAGAAGGCATTAGATTTAAAGGTAAGGTGTTTACGAGTTATTGGAGATTCTGAGATTATCACTCGGAAGGTACGCAATACCATTCATTGTTTGTCTCCGCATTTGAAGGCTTATCAGCAAGAGGTATGGCGTCTTATTTTTGCTTTTGATGCTTTTGGAATTACATCTGTTCTTAGAATGCACAATGCAGCAGCTGATACTCTGGCTAATGTTGCTGCTAGATTTACCCCTTTGAGGGACGGTTTCTCTATTGAAGTTATATATAGACCCTCCATGCCAGATAATGTTACTAATTTCCGCGTTTTTTATAATGATCAGCAGATATTGGAGTTTATGCTCAACACTGAAGTATTCAAAGACGCGGCGATTGATGAGGCGGATCACGACCAAGCCTTGCAGTAAGAGCATGAAAAACGTAAGGAAAACCCCATGCCTAAGGGAATAGTATCACTTTAAAAGCTCTTCGACCTGCAAGCTGGTTTCGCGGCCCCCCAAATACCAAGGTACAAAGTTCTATTTTGGCACACCGGCAAGTAAATTTGGGATCAAAGGAGGACCCGAAGTTCATTAACCTTGGGAAAGAGTGTACCGACGAAGAGACGCAGGCATTCACCCAACTATTTCGGAAGTATCGAGACGTATTTTCTTGGACATATAATGATTTACGTACATACGATACTCGGATTATTCAGCACGTCATACCCATGAAGGAAGGTGTGAAGCCATTCCAACAGAAGCTCAGGAAAGTACACCCTACTTTGGAACCGATGATCCTGAAAGAACTCAAGAAGCTGTTGGATGCACGCATTATTTTTAAAGTTCGTCACTCCACATGGGTATCAAATTTGGTCCCGGTACGGAAGAAGTCTAGTGAGATCCGCTTATGTGTAGATTTTCGGAATTTGAATCGAGCCTCGAACAAAGACAATTACCCAGTGCCACCTATGGAACAAATATTGCAAGTTGTGTCTGGATCTGAGATGTTCTCTTTGTTGGATGGATTATCTGGTTACAACCAGGTGCTGGTAGCCGAACCGGACAGATTGAAAACTACCTTTCGGACCAAATGGGGAACATTCGCTTTCAGGCACATGCCTTTTGGATTGATTAACGCGGGGGCAACTTTCCAACGAGCCATGGATACAACTTTCCGTGGTTTGATAGGTCAGAGCATGGTAGTCTATTTGGAAGACGTCACTGTGTTTTCAAAACACCGGGGCGATCATTTACGCCACCTCAAACAAATCTTCGAGAGGTGCAAGAAGTACGACATTTCTCTCAACCCGAAAAAGAGAATTTTCACTGTGGCAGAAGGGAACTTGCTGGGCCACATTATTACAAAGCAGGGCATTGTATTAGATCTAGAGCGGGCAAAAACTATTGCCCAAATTCCCCCCCCCCCCCGAGCAGTAAGAAAGCAATGCAATCTTTCCTGGGAAAAATTAATTTTGTCCGCAAGTTCATATCGGATTTCGCCCAGATAGTTAGACCTTTGCAGGGGATGATAAAAAAGAATGCGATGTTCAAATGGAACCCACCAGAGAAGGAGGCGTTCGCCAAAATCAAGCAGGCCATAGCTGAAGCACCATCCCTTCAAAGTCCAGACTTTAGCAGAGGCTTCATCCTATATACTTTCGCTTCAGATTCTTCACTTGCAGCTGTACTCACGCAGAAAGACGGAAACAATGATGAGCAGCCCATTTCCTTCATGAGTACTGGTTTACAAGGAGCTGAATTAAACTACCCTAAAATCGAGAAGAAAGCCTATGCGGTATACAAAGCAGTCAAGCATTTCAAACCCTACATCTTGAAAAACCACGTCACGGTCTTCGTTCCACATCCAGCGGTCCGCTCATTGTTTGTGCAGCAAGAGCTAGGTGAGATGCGAGGCAACTGGGTGACATGCCTACAAGAGTATGATTTAGAGTGTAAGCCAGCACACACCATTAAAGGACAAGGTTTATGTCAAATGGCTGCGGAGGTGGCAAGTTCCCTTGGAGTTGAGCAAGAGTGTTGGGAACAAGAGATCGATATGTACCAGAGCGACCATGTGCCTCAGTTGAGTAGCCCTTCTTGGTACTCGGACATTTCAGGATACCTAGCCCAGGGTACTCTGGACCCCGCTCTAACTGCCCGATAGAAACGCACGATAAGACTCAAAGTGGCATCTTACCAGCTGATCCATGGGAAGATTTTCAAGAAACATTATGATGGGGTCATGTTACGCTGCTTAGAACATGATGAAGCATAGAAAATCTTGACTGAGCTACACGACGGACCAGCTGGGGGTCATTTTTTCGGGGATACCACCACCCATAAGATAATGCGCACAGGATACTATTGGCCAACCCTTTTCAGAGACACGCATGCATATGTCAGGAAGTGCATCCAGTGCCAGAAGTTCGCAAACCGAGAAGCGCGACCAGCCGCCCCCTTACTGTCAGTAGCAGTAGAAGAACCTTTTCAACAGTGGGGCTTGGACGTCATTGGAGAAATCATACCCCACTCCTCCAAACAACACTGGTACATTCTCACAGCTACCGATTATTTTACCAGGTGGGTCGAAGCAGCACCTTTACGCCAAATCAATGATCAGGAGGTAATAGAATTCGTCACTCATTTCATCATCACCAGGTTTGGCGTTCCAACTTCCTTGGTTTTTGATAATGCAACTTACTTTTCATCTTTTAAACTATGTGATTTTTGCCCTGGAAAATGGTATCGTTCTTAAACATTTAGCAAATTACTATCCCCAAGGAAATGGTTTAGCTGAGTCGACTAATAAAAATCTGATCCGCATCATCAAGAAGACCCTGTTGTCCCACCAGCGCAACTGGCACAACGCCCTTCACAATGCACTTTGGCTGACCGTGTCACACCTAAGTCCTCCCTAGTAACCTCTCCTTATTTTCTCGTGTACGGAAAAGAAGTTTTTCTTCCTCCCCACTTATCTCTCCCTGCCCTTCAGTTGCCCCAGGAATGTCATGGTACCCCATGCCCTACCTTGCAAACTCGAATTGACACCCTACTGAAGTTGGAGGAGGAAAGGAAAAAAACCCGGGAAAAGTTCGCCATCCACCAAAGCTGAATCAAGAGATGGTTTGATAGAAAATCCGCAGGGAATAAAAAATTTGAGGTAGGAGACCTGGTCCTGAAATGGGATAAAGCTCACAAAGAAAAAGGAAAACATTCTAAGTTCCAAGCACTATGGACGGGTCCTTTCCATGTTAAAGAAAAATTAGGTTCCCATACGTTTAGACTGCAAACCCTCGAGGGAAGAGTCGAGGTCCTCCCGGTAAACGGCCGTGACCTCAAACATTATTTCACTTAGCAGCCCTTGGAGGGCTATCTTATCTGTGTACCATAGTTCTCGTTTCATCCCATTTGTGGAAACTCAAAATATATATATATATATATATATATATATATATATATATATATATATATATATATATTTGTAAAACGGAAGGTCTTGTCGGAGCTACACATTTGGCACACTGCAACAGGTTCTATGCTGATAGAAGGCATTTTTTTCCGATAGACACAAAGGTGGTAAAGGCTTGCTTGTTACCGGCACCTAAAGGCAGCGTATGATCTAGCTCAAGTCATCAAGCAGGGAGCCCACCTGGAAAGTTTGACAGGGTGTCTGCAAAAGAAAGTGCAACGTAGTGGTAACCAGATCGGAAGGGAAAAGAGGTACTCCATGTTGCGTCAGGACATCCGGGAAAAACCAAAGTCCTCAGACAAGACCAGGAACAACCTCTCTGCAAGAAAAATAAGTCGGGATCCCTCATTCGCCCAAGGCAAAAAATTGCCCATCTCAAATAAGTGCCACGAGCACATCTAAATAAGTGCCCCAGGCACATTCAAAATAAGTGCAATAGCACACTAATAAAGGGTAAAGGATTGAGAAAGGCTTTCTGCGCAGAGAGGTGATGTAGCGACTCCGCCGGGGTACTGACCAGGCTCACTGGCAACGGAGCAACGTTCATGATTCCTAGGCAGTGACTCCACCGGGACCGAGAGGTTTGCTGGCAGCGGAGCAACACGATGAGGACAAAATAATTGTACCAGATCCTATAGCTACTTGGAGTCCTCCAACCCTCTCGGTCTGGAGACCATAAGGAATGAAATTTGGTTAATCAGTGCCCGAACAAGCCAGCAGGATGAGCAACCTTGCGAGGTGCCAAAAGCTAGGCAATGTTGACCTTAATGTAAAAGAAATAGCGAGCGAAGGCCCCTCCCTCCCCCCTCAGAAGCTAACCATCGGCACAGACTCTGAGTTCCTCAAATGAATCACCATTTGTTGTAGCCTCTACAACACCCTCCAAAAAACCCCACTTCAAAATTTTTGGAGCCCCTTGAACTTAAAGAAAACCAAGAAAAAAGTCTAGAAGGCTAAGTCGCAAAGTCGCAAAACTCTATTTTTTAGAAAACCGTGACTCCGCGACCTTGCGACCCCGCGACCTGAAGGTCGCAAGGTCGCAAGGTCACAAGGTTGCAAAACTCAATTTTTCTGGAAAACCACGACCCCGCGACTTTGCGACCCCGCGACCCACAGGTCGCAAGGTCGCAAGGTCGCGAGGTCGCATATCTCTCTAATCGCTCAAATTGCGACCTTGCGACCTCATTAAATGCTCGCACGTGCGACCTTTTTATATAAAGGAGGTCGCTAGGTCGCATTTTTCATATGCTACGGATAAAAAGAAACGGTTCTGACAGGTCGACAGGCGCCCGATTTTCCTGGGTAAGTTGCCTTTTCCCTCCTGCTGTTTCCTTCTTGGTCATTCTTGCTAAATCCCAGGCACCCTTAGCCTTTAAATTGTACATTTTCTTCAACCACTGGCTATTTTTCTTACTTAGGGTTTTTGTTCTGATTCCTGTTTCCCCCCACTGTTCCCACTGTGCTCAAAATCATCACCATTGCTGGTCTTGGCCTTCATGGCTACTTCCCTACTCCTAAAGCTAGCCCTTGACACCATCTTGTCCCATTTTGTTTTGCATTTTTCCAGTTAAGGGGAAAACCACTTCACGCCGCGCGCGCCTAAAACCCCCAGGGAAGCCCTAGCGCGACCTATGACCCGGCGACGTAGCCGCAAGGTCGCAGTTTCCAATTTTTTCGAGATTTACGACCCCGCGACCCAGTCGCAAGGTCGCAAGGTCGCATTCTCACGGTTTTCAAACATTTGCGACCCCGCGACCCAGCGACCTAGGTCGCAAGGTCGCAAGGTCGCATTTTTATACTTTTTCACGATTCGCGACACAACGACCCAGCGACCTAGTCGCAAGGTCGCAAAATCGCATGTTGTCTACTTTCTCTCAATCTGCGACCCCACGACCCAATAGACCTTTGTTTCAATTTTGCTTGTGTCCCAACTAAAATAATTGATAAACTGTAAATTGGTCTTTTATCCTCATGTCGTTCTTATCATGGGATTCTTTCATGAATATGACAGGTGAACTTGAAGCAGACGCAGAGTGTATACCTGTTCCTTCGTATTCTAGCGACATGGCACCCCCAGTGTCCCGGAAGAAAGACAAGCACGTGGCAGTGGAAGAGGTGGAGATGGACATACCAGTATCCCCACCCCCGATATACAGAGATACCCTTTGTACATTTGCAAAAGGGGACAACATGCGATGGTACCAAGTGTACCATGAGTTCGCCATAACGGAAGCAAAATTTCCAGAAGACCTCCTGGATCGGGAGGTATACTTAAAAGTCAAAAGGTCCAAGCTGCATCTCGCAGGTGCTCATCCGACCATATTTCCATGTCCCGAAATGATAGACTGGATCATACAAAAAATAGATCCCAAGAAGTTCGTGATTCGAGACAGCGAAGGCAAGGCTTTCGCAACGCTCGTAGTCTCGGACGCCCATGTTTACTACTCTTTGCCTCAACAGGAAGAAAAATTTACAGAAGAATGGGCTCTTGCCCATGCAGTCCCTGTAGTCGACACTATCAGACAGTGGTGGGCGGAGCTTGACAAATTTAAAGTCAAGAAAGACCAAGAATATCCCAAGGCAAGCCCTCGGAAAAGGTGAGGCTCTATAGCCGCCACAAGCCATGTATTGTACGGCGCCCCGACGCCACTCACCTTCAATCGCGACATGGGCTACTATCATGGAATATGTAATTCGTGCAGCACCCATTTTAACTGGCTAGTATATTGGATCGTCTCAATGCATACAACTTGTCTCCCGCATTACCTGCATGTGAAGGAATGCCCTTCGAGTTCCGCAAGGGCCTCTTATCTATTGATGTTGCCCCAGGTAAAAGTTGCATTTTGAGGGATGGGTACATAATCGGGATCCCACGTGTACTGCTAACTACTCACAAACAAAGTGTTCTAACCATGAAACAAGATATAAATCCACTTTCTCAAATATTCATCCCCGCCCCACCAGAAATTATTTATTGTGACGCCCCTTGAATGTCTTAGCGAAGCTGTGAGGACTTTCCCCAGGGCCAAGGCGATTGTCCGTTCGTCGACATACTTTCATCCGAGTCTTCGCTCGTTCGTGTATAACACCCCACATGCTATGCCCTCGCTCACATAAAAGATGCTCATACAAGAGGTATGCTTCCACTTCCCCGTTCTCCTGTGCTGTCTCGTCCAGCGGCAAGAAGAAGTTCGGGCCCGCACTACCTTCCACTACTCCACAAGACACACGTTAAATATTTCCAAGAGGGGGGCTCAATAAGGAGAATAAATGAAAGTTACGTTCGGCGGGCTTTAGAGTACCATTGACACACCCAGAGAGGATAGTTCCCGAACACTGCAAGAAAGCCAAATTCAAATGGAACTACCAGCATGTAGAATGCCCAGAAGAAGATGAGAGAAAAAACTGGTATAAAGCAGATAGACAACTCGCTCCGGGGGCGGACTCTGACCAAGAGGATCCGGATGATCAAATTTTGGAGGACAGGAGCCGTAAGTTAGGAGGTGCTTCTTCCTCTCTAGCTAAAAAGCCCCGAACCAGCACAGGGCCTGACACCTCTTCCCAACAGAAAGAAGCAGAGGCCAAAGCCCAGCAGGAGAGAGAAAAGAAGATGAAAGAGGATGAGGAGAAGCGCAAGAAGAGTTCAAAGGCAGATCAGAAGAAGAAATAGGCCGAGGAGCAAGTGAGGAAGGAAAGAAAGAGGCGGGGTCACAGAACATGCACTCATATAGAGTCGACAGCGGAAGTGAACGCCAAAAGAAAGACGAAGTCGTTAAATGGAGTTTGTAGAGGAAAGTCAAATGGAAGGCCATAGGTTTTAACTAAGCTGAAGGAAGATATGAGAAGTGAAAGCTGAAGCAATCAATGAAAGGAAGAAGGAGGAAAGAAGAGGAACAGAGGAAAGACAAGAATATGATATGATGAATTGACAGAAGACACTTCCAGAGCCCCCAAGTACTCAGGCAAGACAAGAACCATGCTTCCATGCTAATTCCTGGTAGGTAGGAGGAGAGTCTTCGGTCTCACTCAAAGCTCAGACCTCACCCACCCTCAAAATCAAGAGAAGAGAAGATCCCCCACGTCATGCCCCAGCCACATCCACGGTTGCAATTGAAAAAGACAGGCCCGATATCTAATCCTGATGATACATCGCGCACAGCTATCACCATGGCCACCAAGAAAATGTCACCGTGACGCAGGAGAATCGTTTCTGTTGTACGTACTACTAGGCCGGAGTTAGCCAGAGAAGAAGGCGGAACATGAGAGGTCGGTGTTGGAAGAAGAGATGCAACAACTCCGCCTGCTCCCCAGCTCACTGTCCACCTTTCCGTTCAAATAGTCACATGTATTAGAGGCATCTTATGAGTGGTGGGGGGCCACCACCAGAAACAAACACGCTCTATTGTAGGAGACGAGTGCGAACCACAGTAATACCAGCGAACCCACAAAGCCTCAAATGCCTTAGATAAATGATGAACCGGATGGAAGTGTGCAATGCCCTCAAGTTCCCGAGCATTTTGCTAAGAAGGTTATCCACCACGCGATGTTAAAGTCAAAATTCAGGATGAAGATGCAATCCAAGGACAAGCTATCCATGATTGGACAAAGTAATGTCTTCTACATTTACCCACCCTGATTAGCGCAGACATTCAATGCACACTCTTCACCACATTCCTTCGCTAGGGGCATTGATCAAAGGCAGACAACGAGCAAGTGGATTCATAAAATCCATTCATTCGGGCACCATCACACTTTCGTTGCAGCACTGCCGGCCCTGAGGTCGCCGCATCACAAGAAAATCTGGGTCAGTTTCTTGTCGCGCCAGTATGGATTTACACCAAGCTCGCCTCCCTTTCAAACCAGATCTCACAAAAGAAGGAAACTCTAATCCCGAATGCTCTGGAGTGCATGCATCGGTTGAAAGAGGAGGTCCCTCTAGTCTCTCCCATAGCAGCAGAATACCGGACCTGGCAGGATTTCCTCAAAGGAAAGCAGATTGATGTTCCTGATCTCTCTATTGAGCGCCCCTCTTCATGACTCAGTGGCAGTAGGTCGTAGGTTGCACTGCCCACTAGGTTGCAAGTCGCACTGCCCAATAGGTCGCAAGTCGCGCTCACTATCCAGGTTGCAGGTCGCAATTTTCTCCCAGGTCACAGGGCAACTCAGCCGGCGGGCAGGCGTAGAGTCAGGGAGCCCAAAGGGAAATTTTGATCTATAAAATCCCCTCCGGGAGAAATGTAAAAGGGACTTTTTGCTTTTGGAGACTCAAGAGATATACAACGTTGTATTTAAAGCTAACACTCTTGTGCATATGAATACAGATACCTGTTAAAACTCCCTATGGATATGATGTGTTTTGGTTGTGCGAACACTATGTGTATTTCTCATATAGTTTCAAATATCTTTTGATTAATGAAGCTACACTTTTAATGGCATCATTTATGCATCATGGCTATCTGTGCTTGTGTTAATGATGTTAAATTTTTCATTGCTCTTTTAATGAATGTTAATGACCTTGTTCATTAGCATTTCGTTTTATCTTTCAGGAAGTAAAGGGGCATCTCACCATAAATAACTATTTCTTTTGTGGTCAGAATACCTCACAAGCATAACCCTAAAGATGTGTTGCTAACGACACCTCCTTCGGCATATATTCTTTGTTTATTGTCTTTCTACACATAGTGATATATACGTGTTTAATGCATCAATCATGTATTCTGTATCATGTGAATAAGTGTGTGTCCACAAGTTCAATCAAGTTCTTTTGAGACCAAAGGGGAAGGTGACTTAAGCAGTAGCCGGACCCACACCCCTGACGGGATCCCTATTCCAAACGGTTCAAGGTCTAATTGGGACTTTCTACCGGGGAGATCCCCTACTGTTGGCTGGACAAATTTTCCCGTCAACAAGATACCATAAGAAAAAGTCTTGAGTTCCTTGTATATATTTGAATAATCTCTTAACTGCCTGAAGATGAGTTTTCTTAGGATTTTCTTGGAAGTGTCCAACAATCCCAACACCATGCATGATATATGGTCTATTACATGTTATATAAAGTAAGCTTCCAATCATAGACATGTATTTTGTTTGATTAATTGTGAGAGATTCATCATGTGAGCTGAGACTACATCCTGTAATAATTGGAGTACATACTGGTTTTCAGTCTTCCATCCTATATTTCTTCAGAATCTGCTTGAGATATTTTGTTTGTGAAAGAAATATTCCATCTTTTTCTTGTTGTATTTGTAAACCAAGAAATTATGTTAGTTCCCCAAGTCAATACATTTCAAATTCTTGCTGCATAACAAAAGGAAACTTTTGACTCATAGATTCTTCTATGCTGCCAAAGATGATATCATCTACATAAGCAAAAATAATTAGCAGTTTATCATCATATATTTTTTTTTATAGGTTGCTATCTGCAAACCCTTTTGTGAAACCGTGTGGTTGAAGATACTTGTCATGACGATAATACCATGCACAAGGGGCTTGTTTTATCCCATATAAAGAATTTTTGAGTTTTCAAACAGGTTTTTCATCATTTACTAGAATGAACCCTTCTGGTTGTTTAATACACACTGCTTCTTCTAGATCTCCATTAAGGAATGAAAATTTTACGTCCATTTGATAAAATTTGAAATGACTAAAGCTTGAAAATGAAATGAACATTCTTATGGATTCAAGTTTGGCTACAGGTGCAAATGCTTCTTCAAATTCTATTCCTTTTTTTTAGAATAACCTTTTCAAACAAGCCTTTCCTTATTTCTAATAAATTCTCCATTTTCATTCAATTTATTTTTGAATATCCATTTTGTCCCAATAAAATTCTTATCATGAGGCCTTGGAACTAATTCCCATGTATGATTCTTTTCTATTTGATCAAGTTCCTCCTCCATGGCCCTAACCCAACATACATCTTTTCTAGCTTGATTTACATTTTGAGGTTCAATAGTGGATAATAAAGATAGATAACTAGGAGTTCCCACAATATCTCTTCTTATTTGTACTCCAGCTTCGTTTTTACCTAGAATTTGAGTTTTTGGATGATGTTTTTGAACATAGTTGGATGGAGTCTTTTCCCTATGAATTGTGCCTTCTCTAACGCTTCATTGGTTTCTTCTTCTATATCTCTTTGGTTTTATGTGGGAAATCATTCATCATAATCATATTTTTTTGTTGTTATCCTTTTGGAATATGTGCATGCTTCATCAATCACAACATAAATACATTCAAAAATCTTTCGAAGTCTCTTATTGTAACATTTGTATCCTTTTCTTCTAGAGGAGTAACCAAAAAGAATTCCCTCATATGCACTACCTTCAAAGTTACCAAGCTTTTCATCATTATTTTTGACAAAAAATTTACTTCCAAAGACTCTAAAATTATTTACACTAGGAGGCTTACCATACCAAAGTTCATAAGTACTTTTATCATTGTTTACAATAACATGAACTTTGTTGAGAATTTTTACTGTGGTATGTGCTATTTCATCCCATAATTCATTAGGTGTTTCAGACTAATCAAGCATAGCATGAGCCATTTGCTGAATTGTTCTATTCATCCTTTCTACTACCCCATTTTTCTAAGGACTTATGGCTAAGGAAAGCTTCCTTTTGATTCCTTATTGTTCACATAAATAAAAAAAATTATCTGGTATGAATTATCCTCCTCTTCCAGATCTGAGGCATTTTATTTTTAGATCTAACTCATTTTATACTAATTCTTTATAGACTTTGAATTTATCGAATACTTCATCTTCGTATTTTAATAAACCAATCTACACATTCTAGAGAAGTCATCAATAAATAAGATGAAGTATTTTTCTCCTCGAGGTGAGATTTTCCTTACTCGCCCACACAAATTAGTATGAATAAGTTTAATAGGCTTACTTGCTGATCCTTATTTAGCATTGAACTATACCCTAGTTTTCTTATTGAATTTACATGACTCCCATATGGAACTTTCTGGCAGGGTGATGTTGGGAAAATCACAAAAAAAATTAATCTTGCTTGATTTATGTAGTTGAGAGAAGATTTGTAGTTGAGAGAAGCTTAGATGTCCCATCCTTCTGTTCCATAGCCAAATTTCCACTACTTTGCCTAAGTAACATTGTTCTTGACCGCCTTTCAAGACATAAATATTAGCTGGAGTTCTTGTTCCCTTTATTATGGTATTCCTTGTGTCAAGTTCATGAACCACACATTATTTTGATCTAAAAACAACCGCATTTCCTTTGCCATGCATTTTACTAACAATTAAAAAGTTATGCTTTAATCCATTGATAAACAAAACTTTACCATCTTTAACTTTTTCTTTTAGACAAACAGATCCTTTACCTTTAATGACAACGCGTGAGTAATTTCCAAAGTAATATTCTTTTCTTTCTCTAATTGATTGTATGAAATGAGCTTATCTTTATCTTTTGTCATGTGTTTTGATCATCCGTTGTCAATGTGCCACTGATTTTCTTTATATTCCACATACAATGCTAAACCACAACTTTCTGATTCTAAGTTATTCATTTTCCATTACTTAAAAGTTGTTATTGTTTGCTACTTTTGAGATGTTGGTTGTTTTTTCTCATGCATTTAGATTCCTCATGTCCAAAGTTATTTAAAAATGATCATTCAATTTCATCTTGAAGAGGTGAGAAATTATTATAGGTGTTTTTCTTGATTCCTGTCTCATTCCTTTGTTTTCTTGCTTCTCTAGTCATGATGGTTTTTTATGCAACACAATTGAGCAACCTTTTGACCAAAAATATGGCATGAGAAACATTATCCATTAAACTAGAATTTTTTGTGATCATATTATTGTCTAGTGTTTTTTACCTTTTTATTGAAGCTTATGTTGTTGTTTATCCTTGGATTAGAATGGGCATGATTTACCTATGAAGTACCTTTATTATTTTTTTGAAAGTTGTTGTTTTGTTGAGTGCTTTTGTTGCATTGAGATAACTTCATGTTATTGTAGAGGGATTTTCAGTCTTTGATGTTTCTCCACTGTGTCCAAGACTTGTCTTCATAAGAGGATAGTGTTGTACCTTGATGATTTCATCTAAGGTCTTAGAACCATTAGCAAATCTAAGATTTATAATTTTTATCTTCTTAAGTTCCTTTCTTATACTTACTATTTCACATTCAGCTAGATTTTCATTATGCTTCTCATTTTCTATGAGTTGTTTCTTTAAAGTATCTATAGCTATTTGATCTTCTTCTAAAAAATCATTTTCTTTTAAAGCATCCATGAATTTTTCATCTGACTCATTAGTACTTCTTTCAAATTCCATCAATAATTTAAAATCTTGATCGTACTTTCCCTCTTCACTATTTGACCAACCATCACTATCTTCATGAGTATAATAACTTCTCTTGTTTTCAAACCATTTCCTATTTCATTTTGCAATTTCTTTCCCATTTTCATGGTTTTATTTATAAAGACACTTAGCAGCATAATGACGAAATCTACCACAAGCAAAGAAATTGAAGGGAATCTTACTTATGAACCTTTCGGTGCCTAGTTGGAGTTTCTTTACAAAAGTATCCTCATCTTCTTCTGATATATAACCTGATTCCTTGTGTTCTTACTTTTATTTTCCTCTTGCAGCTGCTTTGAATGAAGCTTCTCTGATTTCTGAGGGACATCCATTTCTCGTTTCAAAGGCTGTTAAAATCTCATGGATTTGTACAACAGTAAGGTTCTATAGATCCTGCTTTTCTCCAATGGAAGACACTTTTGACTCGAATTTTTGATTTAGAGATCTCAAGATTTTATCTACTAAGGTTAAGTCTCTTATATCTTCACCCAAAT
>JAXQQM020057954.1:0-10104 GCA_034641835.2 Pinus albicaulis
GGGTTCTTGGTTGTCCTCAATGCTTCAACTTTAGAAGCTTCTCTCTCTCAATAGTGTAGAAAACCCCAAAGCATGTGTCGAACTCAAGTGGGAGCTCAAATGACGAAGAAAATAGTAGCAACAATGAGAATGATCAAAGTGTAACAATGAAAATGATCAAAGTGAAGAATGAATGGAAAAACCCTCCTATTTATAATAAAATATTGAGTTATCTCGATAATGGTGAATAATAAAAATATTATTAACCAAGATCTAAATCTAACCTCTTGGAGTATTTTGGTATATTTTGTTGAAGGGAAAAGTATTTAAATTGGTTAAATACCTTTATTTAGAAATAATAATAAAATAAATTATTTATTTATCATTTCAAGAATGTGGTTAAATAATAATAAACAAATAATGATTTTTTAATTACTCCTAGGTGATTTAGTCAAATATGACAAGGGATATTATTTAAAAAATGGTTTAATTAATTATTTCTAGAGTAAAATCAAATAAATAAGGATTTATTTAATTATTCCTCATGGGGTTTCTTATTTAAACTAGAAATAACTTAATAAAATATGGTTTATGAAATTTTTTCTTATAGTGAAAGAAATTTTACTATGGTAAAATTGGTCTTACATGGTGTACTTCGATCCATCTAATTGTAAATGGTTAGATGACCAATTTTTGGTGATAACAATCTACCTTAACACCCTCGTGAGATACAATATGACCCAGATATTCCACCTCTTGTACTCCAAAGAAACATTTGGATATTTTTGCATATAATTGTTTCTCCTCCAATAGTTTGAGCACTTTGTCAACATGTTGAACATGATCCTTCCAAGACATGTTATAGATTAGTATATCATCAAAAAATACTAGCACAAATTTTCTAAGGAAGGGTTTGAAAATGGAATTCATCAATTGTAATGTCCCTACTTAGCCTTAGCTAAGAGGAGACATTGAATTTTGATTTATTTTATGTTTTATGAATAAATGAATAAGCCGGGACATGTACAACTCTAATAAATCAATTCCCATGTGAACAAAAAGACAAATCAGGGCTATGTAAATAATCACTTGCAGGTGTGAAAGAGAGTTGCAGTGGGAGTGGGTCCACCTTTGACGAACTTAGTTGTGTTGTCTAAGGTTCAATGCATCACCAGAGGAGCACAGTTCACAGAGAGGAGCTTCCTAATGTAAAAGACCAACTCATCCAAGTGGTTTAGGGTTTGCAGGGGCTATCTCATATTATAAAAGGAGGAGAAGACACATGAAGAGGTTGTTGATGAATTATATTTCTAAAGTATTTGTCTGCTTAGAAATATACCATTCTCTACTGTTTAGTGGAGGATTCTGATTGGAATTCTTGTTTAGGAGTTTCATCTCTTCCCTTGAGGATCATTGGAGGAGGCCTTTTCTGAATTTGGCCACTATTTGGTTTGATACCAAGCTCTATATTTCATGAGCAGCGCTGGCTCATTGAGGGTTTTGCAGCTGCTATCTTTTGTAGCAAGTGGCATTCTAGATCTACTTAGATCTAGTGGTTTTTTAGAGGCTTTCTCTATTGGAGAGTGTTCTTCAGCCTCCAAGGAGTTAGTTGATTTATATTTTATATCAAATCTATACTTTTCATTCCATGTATTCATTCTCCTTCACCCTCTGCGCAGTTTCTGCTTCATACTGCGCTATTTTGTGAGAGGGCTTTGTTATTTCAGTTTGTTATCAGTTTGGAGAGAGATCTTTTGGTGTTAGGCTTGTCTTCCCTTGGTGATCTGTGGATTGGTTTTTTGGTCCATGTCTCTATAGATCTGATATATTTCAGTAATAAAAGTTATCTTCAGAAATTTCTGGGTTTTCTGCAGCACAGTATATTGTAATTCAGATCTACAGCTTAATATGCAGTATTTGATGTAATTCCAATTGGATCTTGTTCTTAAAGTCTTGTAGCTTCCAGATCTGTATTAGATCTGATGATTCATCCATAGATCTATCCTAGATATAAAATTTAATGTAAATCAGCTGAAGCACATGGAAAATAACGCTGTCTATGTATTTTTGCAGTTTATTTCTAGTTGCAGCTCTTATTTCTGAAGGGATCTTGCCCTAGTTCTTCTTGTAATCAGTTGTAAAGGCAATAAGATAATATGTAATTCTGGTTTACTGTTATATTAGTGAAATATCATACCTTTGGCTGACCTACTCTAAGTTTCAGTCAGATCTGCGCAATTCTAGTAGCTGGGGTTTTCATTTTGTAGCAGTCTCTCTCTTTGGCTGATTTCTAGCTAGTCTTGTTTCCGGGAGATCTGTTTAACATGCTTAAACTTATTTTTTTCTGCTGAAATTGCATATACATGTCACATACATCTTGAATGAGGGGATCCCAGCCCTAATATGCGTTTTCATAGCTCAAATTTTTCTTATACAACGTTTTAATTGAAGGCCTTGTTGAGAGTCCTGAATTGGGATTATTCCAAGTTCTATAGGCAGAGTCTACAGTTGGCCAGGTAGCCTCTAGTTCTCACCCTCTTTTCAAAGGTGAAATAACCAGTAAATGCCTCTGTATTCCATCTCTGACATAGAATCTTGAGAATCTCCAAAAAGGGACATTACAGTGGTATCAGAGCTCCACTCTTGGCACAACCTGTGCTAGCTTTGGAGCCTTAGTCATGTTGCATTCCGAAGATGAAGATCCTCTTTTTGAGAGGGAGAGGAGATACCAGAATAGAATTCATAGAAATTATGACTATACTACTGTTGACCTTGACAAGGGTCAAGACAAGGGGAAAGGCCATGAGTTGAATGATAAAGATAAGGAGGCAGAAGAGTTTGCAAAAACTCTCTTGGAAACCATGCAAGATCTATCCAAGGAAATAAAGGAGATGAGGATAGAAATAATGAGGGAGTCCCTTGGAAGACTCCATCAAGGAGAGAGTTCAAAAATGTCTCAGTTTGGGACTGGTCCACCGGTGAGTTTGCCACAGGCTCCACAGATCTCACAATGCTCAAGAGTCAAACTCTTTGGAAGGTTATTTTGCAGAATATGATTCACAAAGCCAAAAGTTCAAGGATAACTTGAGCTTTCAAGATTTCTGCCATCTAAAGGACCGGAGGAGACCATTGCAGCAGTATAGAGATGGAGGTTTCCTTCATGGGAGGCACCACACCCTGGGTAGGTTCTTCTTGCCTAAGTTTGATGGATCACCCTCTTTTTCAGCTAAAGCATGGGTGGAAAAGTTGGACGTCTACTTCCAGCTGAATAAAGTGCCTGAAGCAGAAGCCATTAAGATTATTGCGCTGCATTTTGATGGAGAAGCCCACAACTGGTGGTTTCATGGACTTTCTACTTTAGGGCATAGCAATGTGTCCACTTATGCTGAGTTCACTAGGAGACTAGTGGAAATATTTGCTCGGAAGGATCCGGAGGCCCCTTTCATAAGCTTGGCCAAGCTTAAGCAGACAGGAGATGCTAAAGCCTATATTTATGAATTTTTGAGGCTGTCTGTTATGGTCCCTGATCTTTCAGTTGCAAGGAGAGTCTACATGTTCATAGATGGCTTGGAGGAACCTTTGCATGGGTTGGTCAAGTCTACCAAACCCACCACACTGCATGATGCCATTGAAAGAACAAGAGATCTCCAAGATGCCTTGCCAAGAGCAAAGGCAACCCTTCCTAGTAAAGCCACTCACTCTTCTAAAGGGAAGGAAGGGAAAGGTTCTCCACCCAAGGAGAGCTCACAAAAAAACCTTCTTGACAATGATCTCCGGAGGGACTTGAGAAAGAAGAAATTATGTTTTACTTGTCAAGAATCATGGGTGTCGGGACATAGATGTGCTGCTGGGAGAGCACATTATATTGAAGTCTTCTCTGATTGTGAGGAGGAGGAAGGAAATGATGGACCTAGGATAGGTCACAGCGCTGGTGATGATGAGGAGGAGGATCCATCATCATCCAGGGAAGAAGAAGGAGCATTTGATCCAACTAGTGGGACTCTTGCTTCTTTGAGGGGAGTGCCCAAATATTTGACTCTTAGAGTGCAGGGTTTAGTTATGGACCAAAGAGTATCTATTCTTATTGACAGTGGGGCAACCCACAATTTTATGGATGCTCACTTTGTGTAGAGGAGGGGGATCCCTACTTATTATTTTGATGGGTTCTCTGTTTTGGTTCCGAGGGACAGAACTATGCAGTGCATGTAGTATGTTCCCTCACTTTCTATGACTATGGGGACCTACACTTTGAGGGACCACTTCTTTATGGTAGGCATACCAAACACCAACATCATCTTGGGTGTCCAGTGGTTGATTAATTTGGGAAAATTCACCACTGATTGGAGGGCCTTGCAAATGGAGTGGGTGGATTTGAAGAGTGGGAAGCAACAAGTTATTCAAGGCATGCACACCTACCCTTCACTTGATGTCTCTACCCACACAACAAAGATGGATTTGCATAGTGAGGGCAAGGATTTCATGGTTCCTTCTCTCATGTTCATGAGATTGCTGCAAGGGACATTCCTACATCATGGAAAGCCTCTTGGGATGCCATTAGATTCTGTGTAGGAATCTTCACCAAGTGCTGAAACAATGGAATAAAGAGTCACTACACTGTGGGAGGAAGCAAAGGGGAGGATCAGCCTTCCTACACAAAATTTTTGCATGCATAATGCCAAAGGAGAAAGCAGCAACAACACAAGCACCACCATAGATACATCTACAATTCTGTCCTTGTTGAGAAGTGTAGATCCATATTGGAAGTCTCAACTCCTTGTAGAGTTGATCCGTGGACTAAGCAGCATGCATATGGCCTAAGTAAAAGGCTCAAAAATCAAAGTGTTTGGATTGCTCTCGAACCAGGTTGAAGTTGTAGATCTCGAAATTCTGAATCCAACGGCGCAGACGGCACTCAATTCCGAGTCCTAATGAAGGAGTTAGGAGCGGTCAAAGTTTGGGTTGACTTGGTGACTAGGCAGCCTTAAAGAGGACACAAATTAGACTTTTTCCGGCCACCAGATTCCGGCAAGCTCAGGCCAGATTCTGGGCGAAATTGTCGCCTGTTTAAAATGCCTCCTTCGGTCCAAAACCGAATTTTTCAAAATAGCCAATTTGTTTTGACAAAACAAAAATTAATTAAAAAAAGGAGGTGGCGGGCCACCACCCCCGCCACCCCACTCAACCAACGGTCAAAACATATTAAAAAAAAAACGTATATATTTATGGGCCGGCGGGCCATGACCCCCGCCGGACCCCACGGAACCACCTCCAGCATCGTTTGTTTATATATAATATATACATAACGGTTATGTAAAAGTATGCGGGGTTGTTGGGCGGGCCGCCCAAGGCGGACCCGACCCCTTCAAAAAAACAAATGCGCCCAACTTAAATTGTAATGCGGATTTTTAATAAAAGTATGTCGTGCTATGTTGGGAGGGGCGGGATTTGACCCCCCCGACCTCTCCTCAACGATTTATTATTTTTACCACTACATCAAACCACCTCATGTGGTTAAGTCCGCCCACGATTTTGTATATAAACTCGTCTTTTACCAGTGCGCCCAAGCATGGAGGAGCAGAGCGCGCGCACGCAGTTCGAGGAGTTTTAATATTTTTTTAATGTAGGTCATGTGGAACCATGAGCCCAGAAAGAGGCAGGGGAACCCTGATTGAGGCTCAATTTCTAGGAGGGCGAAATTTCGACTTTGTCCAAATGGGACAAATTATATGTCGTTTCAGCACTACTCGACGCCACGAGTTTGATGGCGTGCTCAGTTTCTGCATCTGAGTTTTCGATTTTCCAGCCACTTTTGGAAGTGGACTATGCCGGTGTCGGATTTGCACATGTGAGCAGTCGTTTTCCACTTTCTCGACGCCACAAGATTGATGGTGTTTTCAGATTCTGCCGCAGAGCTGCTCAGCCTTCAGCAAATGGCAGCATGAGGTATATGAGGTGATTTCCATATACTTCTTTCTTTATTTCTCGTTGAGATGCATTATGTCTTGCAGATCCCGGTTGATATATGAGTTGAGGGATCTTGCTTTGTGTTGTTATTGATGTACTTTTCAGCCATGGATTTGTGTCATGTATGAGCCCCTTTTATGCCACATTGGCGGGATGCTCCTTTTCATATGTGTATTGTTGAGATCCCTTGTTTGCCAGGATTGGCGGGATACTCTGATTTGTTACATGTCAGCTATGGTCATACTGATAGGAGTCTTTCTGATTGGCGAGAGGCCTTCTGCGTAGAACATCTTTGTTAGTTGTGTCACTTCCTGCGGAGGGCAATTTTTTCCTTGTGCGTCAGGAAAGCACATCCATGTACATCTTCTTCTCACAACACATACGTGGCCGCCACACCATCTCGACACGTAGGCCCTGAGATGTAGTCCCGCTCGGACGAACTCCGTCATTTTGAACGCTGTTCTTATGATCACGATCTTATTCATTTATGTTCCTCTTATTTACAATACATTTGTTCATTTAAGTTCTTTAACGTCTTTAAGTAAATGCAATTCTATTTATCAAATTTAATTAAAGGTCTTGGTTAAGGGTATCAAGATTTTACCCTCGATCAAGAGTACTCCAAAGATCTACACACCGGGATGATTTCAGATGGCATAGAGCAAGGAGGAGGCTATATGGTCCATGAAGGGGTCATATATCATCTTGACGAAGTATTCTTGTCTCAAGCCTGAAAGCTTAAGCAAGAAATACTACAAAGGGCACACAAGGAGTTCCTTTCCAGTTACATGCAATCAGCAAAAATCTACTCCCTAATCTTGAAGAGTTTTGATTGGGAGGGTATGGAGGACGAGCTACATTAGCATTATGATTGGGAGGAACTAAATCAGCACTTACAAGAGTGCAATAGCTATGTGGAGATGGGGCAGCCAAAGGATCCTATGCAGGATATATTTCAGCCATCTCTTTCTTCTCTCAAAAGAGGGGAAAATCCCATGCCTAACTCTATGAGTATGGGAGATTTGTATGGTAAGAAATTTGATCTTGTAGAGAAGTTTATTTTTCTGATTTGGCACACTCTCTTACCATATGTATGCAGGCCATGGATCCTACAAGGAGAAATATTACATGTAGATCTCATGGCAAAGATGGGGCCAATGAAAACTCCAAAGCTAGCCACTCCCTTGAGGTGCAAAGGGAGATTGTTTTTCATGATGGGTGCTTTCCAAAGGCACCTAATGAGAGTTTCACTTTTAGCCATGTCAAAGTGGCTTATGCAGAAAATATGTAGTGGGAGTACCACCTATCACATTCAAATCTACCCAAAACAAGGAGTGTACTGCGCTGCTACCTTATGTGGGATTGTGACCAACCTCCTCATGTGCAAATTACAGTTTGCCTTTATGTGATTTTGCTACCCTACATAGATGAAATATTGGTTTTGTTTATGGGTATGTATGGGAAAAGAGTCAGTAGTGTACATGTGCCAAATGGGATGGAACTATATCCAGTACTTCATGATACATGTTTCAGATGTGACATTGGTTCACCCATGCATATTTCTGTTGAGTTTTACACTCCTGAAGGGGCAGACTATGAACCTATCATGCTAGCATTGGAGGAGCAGTTTTTGATGTATTGCCTTGGTGAACACTTGATTCATGATGAGAGCTTTATTATTGATGGTGTCATCAATGGAGAAGGATAAGAGACATAGCTCTTACCCTACCAGTTGCTTGAGGACAAGCAACATTTTGAGGGGGAGGACTGTAATGTCCCTACTTAGCCTTAGCTAAGAGGAGACATTGAATTTTGATTTATTTTATGTTTTATGAATAAATGAATAAAGGAGGACATGTAAAACTCCTAATAAATCAATTCCCATGTGAACAAAGACAAATATGGGCTATGTAAATAATCACTTGTAGGTGTGAAAGAGGATTGAGCCAAAGATTGGGTCCACCTTGACCAAATCAACTGTGCTGTCTAGGTTCAATGCATCACCAAGAGGGACTGCGCAGTTCTAGAAGGGAGCTTCTAATGTGAAAAGGACCAACTCATCCAAGTGGTTTAGGGTTTTCAAAGGCTATCTCATGTTATAAAAAGGAGGAGAAGACACATGAAGAGGTTGTTGATGAATTATATTTCTGAAGTATTTATCTGCTTAGACAAATACCATTCTCTGCTATTTAATGGAGGATTGTGATTGAAATTCCTATTTAGGGATTTCATCTCTTCCCTTGAGGATCATTGGAGGAGTTCTTTGCTGAAGTTGGCCACTATCTGGTTTGAGACCGAGCTCTATCTTTCATGAGTAGCGCTGGCCCATTGAGGGTTTTGTAGCTGCTATCCTTGTAGCAAGTGGCATTATAGATCTGCTTAGATCTAGTTGTTTTTGAGATGCTTTCTCTATTGGAGAGTGTTCTTCAGCCTCCAAGGAGTTAGCTGATCCATATTTTATATCAGATTTGTACTTTTCATTCCATGTATTCAGTATCCTTCACCCTCTGCGCAGTTTCTGCTCTATACTGCGTTATTTTGTAAGAGGGCTTTGTTATTTCAGTTTGCTATCAGTTTGGAGGAGATCTCTTGGTGTTAGGCTTGCATTCCCTTGGTGATCCATGGATTGGGTTGCTGATCCATGTCTCTATAGATCTGATCTATTTCAGTAATAAAAATTATCTTCAGAAATTTCTGGGTTTTCTGCAGCACAATATATTGTAATTCAGATCTACAACTTAATATGCAGTATTTTGATGTAATTCGAATTGGATCTTGTTCTTAAAGTTTTGTAGCTTCCAGATCTGTAGTAGATCTGATGATTCATCCATAGATCTATCCTATATCTGAAATTTAATGTACAATAGCTGAACCATCTGGAAAATAACGCTGTCTATGTATTTCTACAGTTTATTTCTAGTTGCAGCTCTTATTTCTGAAGGGATCTTGCCCTAGTTATTTTTGTAATCAGTTATAAAGGCAATGGAATCATTTGTAAATCTGATTTACTGATATAATATTGAATTATCAGATCTTTGGCTGACCTCCTCTGAGCTTCAGTCAGATCTGCGCAATTCTAGTAGCTGGGGTTTTCATTTTGCAGTAGTCTCTCTCTTTGGTTGATTTCTAGCTAGTCTTGTTTCCGGGAGATCTCATAACATGGTTAAAATTATATGTTTCGCTGAAATTGGTATATACATGTCATATACGTACTAATGAGGGGATCCCACCCCCGATCTACGTTTCTGTTCTCGATTTGCTTATACAAATATTTTCATTGGAGGCCTTGTCGAGAGTCCCTAATTGGGATTACCCAAGTTCTATAGGCAGAGCTCCATGCGCTGGCCGTAGCCTCCCTGCTCTCACCTTATTTTTAGAGGTGACATAACAAGTAAATTCCTCTCGTAGTCCATCTCTCATGAGTAGAATCTTGAGTAGAATCTCCAAAAGGGACATTACATCAACCCTTGAATTTAGAAGTTGCATCGTAAGGCTTAAAAGGCATGACCAAAAATTCATAATGACCTTCATGAGTTCTAAAATGCTTTTGGAATGTCTTCAGTCTTCATTCTAATTTGATGATATCCTAAACGAATATCCAACTTGGTGAAGTAAACTGCTCCATGTAATTCACCAATGAAAAGAATGGGAAATTTATCTTTAATAGTGAGCTTGTTGAGCTCCCTATAATTCAGACACATGCAATATGATCCATCCTTCTTGTGCACCAATACTACTGGAGTAGAGAAACAAATTTGACTAGGCTGAATTATACCAGCCTCTAGCATTTCTACAATCATACATTCAATTTCGATTTTTTGGGCATAGGGATATATATAAGGCCCGATGTTTGGAGGAACACTTCCAGGAATCAAATTAATAGCATGATCATGATCATGAATATGTGGGAGGCATTTTGGAGTCTCAAATATCTTGGAATGATTGTCCACGATTTTTTGGAGATCTGGAGAAAAAGAGATTTCCGATGTTTGAACATGTAGTGAGCGACTTTGCAATTACGCCTCGTCGCTCTTTCTTCAAAATATTTGTCGGACATTAGAGCTAATTATCCTCCCATTTTTCCTTGTAGATACCGCGCAACTAACTTCCTTTCCTTCCAAAAAAAAAAATTCAAGAAAAGTTCTCGAATAAAAAGCTGTA